>VXAB01004146.1:88234-98313 GCA_013399175.1 Odontophorus gujanensis | reverse complement strand
TAAAAATAAGTAAAAAGCCTGAGTAAGGGAAAATCCTATGCATTCTGTATGCACAATTATTTTTCTTTCATTATGCAGTTTTCTTGTATGCTCATTCCTATGCTTGTTATCTTTTAAGTTACCATTGGTCTAGGACTAGCATTTCCTGAAGCAAGGTGTATGTCTAACGTTGCTGTAAAATACAGAGTCATTTAATGTACTATCTTCTGTATGGATAAGAATTAGTAGATCCTCTCTTTTTAGAAGACTACTGAGTGAAAATTTATTAATATACTTCTCTGAATGGCTTTCCTTTAGCAAAATCTAATTACTCATTTTGGTCACTTATGTAAATAATGGCTGATTACATCAATTTGTTTATAGATATTCATTAGAGACAGAAACAAGACTACTGGACAAATTTTCTGCTGTTTATTTTCTTCTTGAAGAGTCCAACATCCCAAACCAAAGAGAATAGACAAACTGAATATTGGTGCCAATAACACAGATACTTTTTTATTATTTTAAATAAACTCTGCATCTTTACTAAAATTTCTTACTAACAGCAGAAATAGGATTAAAATATGCATTAAAGTATAAGAGTATATAAATACATAAATCACTAGACTTTTTGTTTGTTTGTTTCAGTATTGTAGCTCTTCTGAAGAACATCTAGTGATACAAAAAAATTTCTTAAATAAATAAATGCCACCCCTTGGTAAATAGTATATTCAAAAAATCAAATATTCTGTATTATTTTGTTTTTCCCAATCAATAGTAATGAATATTCCAACTGTTAGTAGTGTTCTCCATCTTCCTTTGAAAGGACAGCTGGATTTTTATTTATTCATTAATATTAGACCTTGCATTTTTCTATCTATTCGTAGAACTGCTTATTTAGGGGAATTTTCTATATGTTTATTTGGTGGACAATTGATAGGAAGTTAAAATATTAATTTTCATATAAATATTTTTGAGAAATATTCCTTTAATTGAGATTTTTCTCTGATCAATGTCAGATCAGATTAAAAGTCAACACTAAAAAAAAGGCGTAGGAGATCCACCTCCTCATCTATTTAAGGAATCTATCCCTATCCCTCACTTTTCTACATACACTTTTAATCACTCATCTAAATTACATCATTTTGGAAGAAAATTTTCTAGGCCCAAGTTGTATTGTATAGTTTCTTCTAGGGGATGAACACAGTTGTCACAGAAGACATGAATCTGTCAAATATACCACAGCTGATAGACAGAAAACCTGGACCATTTTAGACAGATTCCTTATCTGCTTTTCTTGAAATTTGCATTTGAAAAGTAATATTTTTTAAACTTTTTATGGCTTACATAGAAAAGCCAGCATTACAAGTAAAATTTTCATGTAGAAAATACAGCATTACAGACTCCATAAGGAGCTCTGATAAATGAAATACATGTGTAAATGAAATTCATGAAGAAATATGTTTC
The DNA here is from genome assembly GCA_013399175.1 of Odontophorus gujanensis. Classification (NCBI taxonomy): domain Eukaryota; kingdom Metazoa; phylum Chordata; class Aves; order Galliformes; family Odontophoridae; genus Odontophorus; species Odontophorus gujanensis. Next base: position 96,867 of record VXAB01004146.1, on the reverse strand, counting down.
TAAAGTATTTGTGTGTGTACATAGTAAGACTACTGTAACAAGTGTCACGAAGTTCTAAACTGATCATCTATTCTAAGTGATCTTTTCCTCTGCTGCATTATAGTAATGCTTATGTGGGCAAGATGTATCCTGACAGGACATTGTAGTGGGATGCTTTCAGTGACAATTCCCAAACAAAAGTTCTTGATCTTCATAATAGAATACAGATCTGTAAGTTTCCCGAACATTCCCAGAATGTGAATCAGAAATGCTAAACTGCAGGCAGTACAGACAATCTAATTTAACTGAGAGGTTGTAATGGGAGTAATTTGATTGTGATGAAGAATTATTGGGGAATAGCTCTTATGGGTGAAATTTCTGTTGGGGATGTGCTTTGCAAATGTTTTGATTGTACTGCTCTTTTTCATTTGTTCACTTTTTGTGACTTCATGAATTTATGTAACTATAAGTTAAAGTCTGAGTAGCAGAATTTTAATCGGAGCTGTATGTATGTGTATGTAGCTATATATGGATGGATATATATGATTAATAAAATTATGATTCATAGATTCATAGATTAGGTTGGAAAGGACCTACAAANCCCCAAGCCTATAGCATTGCATGGGGTTATTGTGGCCAAAGTGCAGGACCCGGCACTTGGCCTTATTGAACCTCATCCCATTGATCTCAGCCAAACCTATAGCATTGCATGGGGCCCTCTGAAGGGCCACCGTACCCTCCAGCAGTTTGACACATCCTCCCAACTTGGTGTCATCTGCAAACTTACTGAGGGTACACTCAATCCCCTCATCTAGGTCATCACTAAATATACTAAACAAGATGGGCCCCAATACTGACCCTTGGGGGACACCACTCGTAACAGGGCGCCAGCTGGACTTAATTCCATTAACCACTACCCACTGGGCATGGTCCTCTAGCCAGTTCTTCACCCAGAGAAGACCGAACTTGTCCACACCACGGGCTGCCAGTTTCCCCAGGAGAATACTGTGGGAGACCATGTCAAAGGCTTTGCTGAAGTCCAGGTAGACTACATCAGCAGCCTTTCCCTCATCTACCAGTCTGGTCACCCAGTCATAGAAGGAGATGAAGTTGGACAAGCACGACCTGCCCTTTGTGAACCCATGCTGATCATGTTGCGAGGATCCAAAGAATGCCAACAGGATCTACAAGTTCATCCCTCCACTCTAGATTTTATTTTTCCAGTCTTCTCTCTAAAATATTCCAAATTTTGGAAACCTTTTCAAATACAGCTTAAAATAAAGTGAATTACAAACTGTGTAGATTTTAATCAGAATAAAAGTTAAGGATGTATTTTAATCTTTCCTCTGAGAATAGAACATATTTCTCACAGAACTGAGGGCTGCTGTTCTATAATCACTGGCTTTTATTGTAGTTAATGTTTTTAGTTTACTTGTGGACAAACATTTTCAGCATAAACAGCATCACAACTGGCAATCTTGATGACTGCCTCAGCAGGACAGCCAGAGAGTTAATGGACATGAGAGCTGAAATGGTTTGAAATGTACAATGCTATCCTGTTGTTAGAACACTTCTGTTTTTTTGAAGTGCTACAGATGGAATTTTTTATAAGATTTAGAGGGAATTGCTTGTTTCTTGGCTTTGTCTTAACTAAATGAAATAAATAATTGCAGGGACAGGAAATGAAGCTACTGTTTTTCTGTGGTAAATGATATATTACTAATGTAATTGCTAATCCCTAAAGTTTTTCAGAATTACAGCCTATGGCGTACAATATGAAGGATAAGGATAAGAAGCTGCATTAACTCCTTTTATATACTACAAATCTCACATAGTCATAAGTTAAAAAGTAGTCATATAATGAAGGATAAATAAGCAAACAAGAACATTTTAGAAAGTATTAGTTTGATGTAGTTTTCCATGTCACAGTAGGTCTGAACATAAGTCTTCTCTGTGCAACCCTGAAGCTCTAAGCAGAAAAGCTTGATGTGTGTGGGGGGCAGCTAAAGGCAAAACATATAGTGCCTGAGGCAATCAGCAGTATCTTCTGAATCCTCTTGAATATTTTGGAAAATGCAGTAATTCAAAGTGTGTTATGAAAACATGTAGTTAAGAGAGTTGACAATGGTTTACAGGCCAGTTTGGACTGCTTCTATGACTAATGGGGTGGGGGGACCCATGGACTCGTGCCCTTGGAAAGAGGAAAGGGTAGGAGATGAGCCTAAAAACAAAACAGTGGCTTATTTACTAAATAAGATATGCAAGATAACACAATATAGTACAATATGATTAGAACTGAGGCTAATAAATCAAATAAAATGAGAAAGAAGGAGTCCAAAAAGCAAAGGTCTTACTCTAATGCTGAAGGCAAGACATCTAGGGATCACATACACAGAGATGAGCAGCAAGGGATAAAAGAGAACATCCTGTGACTTGCAAACAGTTCTATCTTTCCCTCTGAATGGAAAATGGTAAGTCTTCTGGAATATGTAGTTCCTCTTTTCTTCTTAAACAGGTATACCTGTGATGATCCATGGAACTGGAGCGTTAACTCTTTAACTTCCAGTGAACTACATGATGTTATGATGTGGAATACCTTGGTCATGGATGCTGCTCAGTCATAGTTTAATTTGCCACCCAATGGTGACAATAGCACTTGAAAGCAAACTCATGCTTTAGAAGAGATATCAGAGAAAGAAAAATATTTATAATCTCTGTTACTTCTAGAACAGATAACAGCTCAGGGACTGAAAAACAAGGCCCTCAGCTTTGTTCTTCTTCATCACAGAGTACTCCCAGAGCTAATCAAGGACCTGATAAGTGGACATATGGTTCTGTGTTCTATTGTCTCACATAACACTGAAATCACTGTTAGAAATACACAGGATCCTTACTAACAGTGAATTTGTCCTTTCTATAGTGAAATTTTTCTTTCTATAGAAGTACCCATTATACAGAGCTAATACCTGCATTTCTGAATTCTCATACACTCTCAAGTCCCACCAGGAACTGGCAATGAGTCTCTGCAGCAGTAGCTCACATGGGATAGCATAGGATGACACAGAGCGAGAGTTGTGAATGGATTTAATTAGATTTAAGATCACAGTGTTATTATTAGTTATTATTAGTTATTATTGTTATTATTAGTATTGCCAGGTGTAATGGCTTTGGTTTTTTTCTCACTCACAATCAACATCCTCCATTTATTCTTACCAATTAAAGCTTGTGACCAATTTTGTTCTTGGCAGGACCTCCCTTACCTTTTGTTAGTCAAGTTTATCATTGTATGGTCTTATGACCACATACCGTTAAGGAAGTAGACACTACATCTACAAACATAACTGTACACTGTTCAGTTCAGAAACACCTGTAAAGCACAATGAGGATCCACTCTCCAAAAATTGATGGAAAAAAATCACTGAAAGTAAATTCTAAGGTGGGAGTGAAATGTAAGAAGGAAAGCAAAACAAAATGAATAAAAAACCTTCTTGTAAACTATAAAAAGGAAAAAAAAATCAAGAAAGGAAATAAAATTAACTTCTCATACACTGGAATTTTACTGTAAAGAAATGTTAGTAGATGGAAACTGCAGCCATTTGGTTGCTTTAGATTGGCAGCAATGAAATTCCCACAAAAATATATTCATAACTATTTTTTTTCTTTTTATTCCCCTCAGCGCTTGCTCTAACCACTGAAATGAACTAAGCTGCCAAGTTGGTCAGAAAGTGAAAACATAAACATACTGTATTTGCCTAAGGCTTTCAGATTTCTGATACGTATCATGACAAAGACTTGTCTTCTATTCTGCATTCTAAGCTCTGTCCACTCCATCAGCTCTTAATTGGTGTCACCACAGTTTTTCTGGAACAAGCAGACATTGTACTTTTCTATATTAGAATCTTGCTATCTTGCTTCTCCATATGTGTTGACTGAAATAGAGCTCACTGTGATTCAGCAGTGATAAAATGCAAATGCAAGTGTAAGGAATTCTATTCCTTATTCCTTATATGAGTTGTTTCTGAAAGAAGAGTAGATAGTCAGCAGAAAATAACAAATCTGAATTGAAATTCTATGATTTCTTTCTCAGTTTTTAGAGAAGGGAGAAAGGAAGGGATCAGAAGGGAGAGGACTGGGGGGGAGAAAAATGTGAAAAATTTTGTGGTCCAAAAGAAGTCTTAATGTAATCTGATGGTTTTTTGGAACTGAATCCTACTGTCTCTAATGAACATCCTGACAAAGGCAAACAGCTGAAGGGAATAAGTCATAGTGTGAAGTAGAAGGGTAAAAAAAATACACAATTCACTGAATCTATTTGTTTTCCGCAGGTAGAAAAAAGGTTTCAGCAATCTTTGAATAAGATAATATCAAGATGGTAAATAGTGATTTAGAAAAGGTTTTAGAAGTATATGAGAAGATTCAGGTGTACGTGAAATAGTCTCATGTGAGTATTTTGCACACCATTTCTTTAATAGAGTAAACAATCATTTTTTAAAGAATATCTAAAAATCTCAAGTATATAAAACATTTATTGGCATTATGCCTTTTTGGGAGCAGAATGTCTTGTTATTTAAGATTATCATTAAGCGGAGAGTAAAATCTTGAGAATTGGATATGATCTCAGGAGTAAAAACTTACACTTCCAGTATGAACTTACCTGAATTTAATCTTCTAACTGCTATGTTTTAACATGTTTCAGTATGTATGATTTCCTAAGAATTTTTCTTCCTTTTAGATTCATTCCTCATAAGAAAAAAAGAATTAAGATGCTGTACTCATATAATCTATTAATTTTTTAATTACTAGTAAGACCTGTTTCTCAAAATATCAGAAAAAGAGCAAGTTAAATGTTATTTTTATCTCATTCTCAGTTTTTCCATTGCTGTATAGCATCAACAGAAACTGAATCCAAAAAGTGAAAAGAGCATGAAAACTGGAAACAAACTCTGAAAGAGATTTTCACTACTAAAATCTGAGAAAACTGCATCACTTGCTCATGATACATGCATTGTTTTTTTTTTTTTTAAAGAACTGCTTACAGACCATTTTGGCCAATTAGAAATGGTAAACTGTTTTCCAAAGAAGAATTCAAGTATCTATTTCAAGACTTAAAGTTTATCAAGTGTCTAAAAATTTCTGCTTTTGTATGTATTTTCTTTTAAAGACAGAATGTTCAATTTTCCTTTTTGTGTTCCATGTTAGTTCCACAGCTACTTTTAAGGGAGCTTTCTAAAAAAGATAAGCTTTGAGCAAAAGTGTAGCAGAATTTCAGAGCAAGTGGAACAATATGAAGAACTTACATGTAACACTGTCCTATGGGGAAAATATAAAGAAAATTTAAAAACTATTATTGCAGTTATTTAGTGCTTACTGCAGCAAAATTTTTTAAGTAGTGGATGTTTCTAAGTATTTATGTATTCAGACAGCATTTGTACAGTAGTTGTCTTTCATTATTGGAGTCTTGAGTAAATTTCTGTAATACAATAAACAAACTGATAGTAAAAAAAATAGAAGTTTTGAAAAGAGGAAAACAAATACAATGTTGTGTGATGCTATTTTTAAACTTTTGGTAACTGAAATTCCTTTTTAAATAGTGGTGTAACATTCAGAAAATACACAAAAATAACGTAACTGTGGATGAAATCCTCAAAGTTTAAGTGTACACAGGTATTCTGTTTATTGTGGGAAAATCTATCAAAGGTTATGCAAGCATATTTGAACTTCCGAAGTTGAAAATAAAAATATTCTGTGCAAATAAGCTTACAATCCTTATATAATTATTTTTAGCAGTGAGATGTAATTCAATTCTATTTTTCCTTAGTTGAGCTTCCAATGAGCCTCAATGAATGCTCTGGAATAGATTAGGTTTCCTGTAAAAGATGAGCATCAGAAATTAAGTCAGCAATATCAAATGTTCTAATTCAGTTTTGTCCCATTATTAAAGATGTAACGAAGATTATATTACATGCTATTTATTGCTTTATGTCATGTTACATAGAACATTACGTGCTACCGGTGTATGAGTAATCTGTATCAGGAAAAGACATAATGGAAAAGTACAGCTGAGCAAGAGACCAGCTTTTAAAGCTTTTTTTCTTGAAGGTGAAGAAAATTTTAACAGCTGAAAAAATGCAAAAGAAATATTCAGGTATCCGTAACAATAAAAAAATTTTCCTAATTTTCATAATGTTTTTGAAAGGAGAGCATAAGAAAGCTTTCAAAGATCAAAATGCTGGATTCGCTTTTACCTTACCAAGCACTTTATGGAAGCACAGAATGGAGAACTGAGTTAATGGAATGTTTTAACTGACTACTCTGTTGGATTCTTCTCTTAAACTTCATGAAATGTAGCCTTACCTACAGCCTTCCCAACTAGAATTCTATTAAATCATTGAAATAAACCACATATACTGTGAAATTGAGAGAAGTAGAAAGGAAAGGAAAATTTAAGATAAAATGAAAGAAAATAAAGATCAATGTGAGAGATGCTCATTACCAAGACAATTCTCAGAACTGACTCCAACAATAAAAAGGTAGTTATAGGCTGAACTCTGTCAAGGAGTATTTTATATGCATTGTGCTGAATTTTTGTCTTTAGAAATGCTAATAGTATTTAGAAAGTTAGAAAATATTTTGATGAAAATTATTAATATTAGAAATAAAATAATACACCTTAAACATGAAAGAAAAAAAAATTAAACCAAAACAATGTATTTATTATCAAAAACACTGAGAATAAATATACAGCTAGAAATACAAGTTTTAGATTGTTATTAAGTTTTTATTTGATAAGAGACACTTAACTGTTTATGGAATCCTTTCTCACTGAAGTTATTCAAAATTAATAGAAAGAAAACAGATTATATATATTTATGAGTTACAAGTCTACAGTTTTGTCAGAAGTATGACTAGGAAGGAGAAATAACAATTACTGTAGACATCAGCCCCAGGGACAAAGAGTCAGCATTTAATATAACTCAAACAGAATCTAATATTTAACCTTTCTCTTATTCATGCTTACAACAGAAGTTTGAAGTTATTGGGTGAGACTTGACACAGAATGAGCAGATGATAAAGCAGTGTCTTGGCACTGATTGAACACACATTTTTATTCCCGTGTATACAATTCTTTGCCTGATACATTAACTGAAATGAGATATTTAGTACTGTTTTATACTTACCATGGTATCCACAGATTTTTCATGTGTCTGATAGCTCTTATGCAGATTCTCCAAGAGATCTACTTCGGAAGTGGCATCCAAAGAGTAGACAGGATACCTCAGATTTTAAAAGCTGAATTGAGTCCATACACTGCAAGTAGAAAACTACAACCAACAACATACTGGAAGTGATTTTCACCCAATTCCCTTCTTGTCTGTGACAGCTAATCAGAGTCTACTGAAAATAAACACTAAGAAACATACAAGCACTAGAGGATGATCGAGAAGTCTATGGTTCTAAAAGAAACTCTCATAAACCAAGATTTTTCTGTTCTTGTAACAGAAATGCAGCTTATATTGGAATTAAATTTATGTAAGAATATACATAACACATATTCTTGAGGTATGTAGATAGGTGGCTAACCCTGGACTAAAGTTAATGTAATACAATTTTAAGCAGAGAAATTGCTGGAATTTTCAGTCATTTGAAGAGAAAAAGTAGTTTACAGGTGGAACCCAAAGTGATAGGAGAATAGTTATTCTCTTAGTCTGGAAAAACTGAAGATACAAAACAGGGCACCCAGAAAGTCCTTTTGAGCAAAGAATTTCAAGAGTTAACAAGAGAGGGTTGAGGCTCATAGGAGTCTTTAAGACCATATGACCATAATAACAACAAAAGTTAAATCCATGGAGGAAGATTAAAATGCAGATGGATTGTTGCTATAGGAATGGGAGGGAGGGAGAATAAGTTACTGTAAACTAGGAAACTGGAGCTATTCAGTGACCATCCTACCATGCAAACCTGTCAATGATCAAAACAGCTTGGAGTAGAAAAATAAACCTGTAGTATCAGCTATACTTAATGCTGACTATCTTGCTACCACAGTTGAGGAGTCTAGGATGCTCACTGCAATGCTGACTGACAAGGGAACGCCATGGAGGAGACAGAGGACAGATCAAATCAAACTTTCTATTAACAAAGCACTCATTTCCTTATTTCTTTTTATTCATTTACTTATTTTTTTTTTAATAATTGAAAAGGATTAATCTGATAAAACTAGCCATTTACAAGTTGCTGAAATCCAACCAGTCAACCAGTACAGCAAAAATTGTCTGGTCAGCATAGATGAAAATTTCAAAAAAAAAAAAACAACACTAATCTCTTTGTGTGAAGAAAGCAAGGGAATGAAGCCTGTTACTTGAGAGGTTTCTTTAAGGTAGATGAAAAAGTTCAGAGGTGTAAATATGTCTGTAACTATGACAACTATCAGAAGCTCATTTGGGATAGTAGAAATCCAGGAGCCTGGCTACTATAACTGCCTACAGCAAAATTAGTCTCAAAGCTGAGTGAAGAACTGATATCCTAAACAGTTTATTTGTTGCACATCCAAAAATATTTCAAGCCAATTCAAAGTACAAATTAATCAAAATTTCAGTAATACGACTACATAAAAAATAAATCTTTTTTTCTTTTTTCTTTCATCAAAGGAAATATTT
>VXAB01004146.1:47824-86965 GCA_013399175.1 Odontophorus gujanensis | reverse complement strand
TGAACCTTACTATTTCTTCATTGGTCTGAAAATAAGTAACTAATAAGTGTATATACAAAAGTAACATTAAATCATTTTCAAAGGGATTAGTTGCAAAGATAAACAGACTACTTTGTAATTTCCTTATATGAATCTATACTTTTTAATCTGTTGTTTAAATTTGTTACAAACTAGTGGTTTTATTTTGTATTTATGTGATGAACATATATCTTTTATCAAATGTGAGAAACCCACTTAATCAATCTCTTTACAATTGTAAGATACAGAAAATCATTGTTTTCCAGATTCCACACAGGTCATTTTATAATTTATTAATTCATGAGATTCTAAAACTGTTCTACTTTAAACAAGAAAAAAATTTGGTTAATAAAAAAACTAACTGGACATTTCACGGGTATACTTCATAATCTTCCTCATGTAAATAAAAAGTGGTGTACAAATCATGACATGCATATATATGTATATGCAATGTATATTTAAAAAATACAGTTATTAGAAAAATCTTGCATCCAGAAATATTTTTTACTATTTTAAGGGCTAAAGTAATTAAAAGCAAACAAGCAAAAAAATAAAAATTCAAGAACAGGGGGTTTTGAAAAAATTTGCATCCTATTCAGAAACCTTTCATGAACAAAGGTAATCAAATCAAGTTCATGGTTTAGGATTAAAAGCTGACACTGGTCTATGTACCAATAAGCAAGAAAATAATCAATAATGCTTACTATCATGCAAACTATTTCAACATCAGGATTAAGTTCATGAGCTCCTATTACTTGAACACAGCTAACAAATTTGCAGCATTTGAACTCTCTGATTTAATTTGCAGCCCAGTCAGTACGTGGAGACAGGAAATCACTCCCTAGACAGCAGAGTCTCAAAGCAAGACACAGTCACCTTGTAGAACTTAAATCTCATCATGATTAATGTAAAAACATGTAAATATATATATGTGCATATATACAGCCAACTGTATCCTGAGCTGCATCAAAAGAAGCATAACCAGCAGAGCAAGGGAGGTGATCCTGCCCCTCTGCTCTGCACTACTGAGACCTCATCTGGAGTACTGCATCCAGATGTGTAGAATTCAACTACCCAGACTTAGCTGCCTAATAGCATTGAAGATATTCAGGTGAGTTCTGCATGGCTTTTTCAAAAGCAAATGGATCCTGCATGAAATATTCCAGCCTGAGGCAGAATGTTTAGAGATTAGATATATCAAAATGGCACTACATGTCAATATTTAGGAGATAATATCTCACTGTGAAGTAACAGCTGTCAGCTCTAGCTTATAAATATTAACACATACTATCCAGATGCATTATCTACATGTGAGATTCTGTGGATGGACAAGATAGGGCTCAATTCGGTCCCCTGATGTCATTGCAGATGTCCTTTGGTATTATACCCAGACTCCAACAGACTTCCTAGGGGACCACAGTTTGTAGGTAATCAATTCTGTTCTGTATCTGCCAGTTTTAAAGCCATTTAATGAGAAAAAGGAATCTCCAATCACAGAATCATAGAATTGCAGAACAATTAAGGTTAGAAGGGACCTTTGAAAATGCTCTATTACAAACCCTTGCTCAAGTAGGAAGATACAGAGTTGCTGCTTGGACCATACCCAGGCAGCTTTGGAAGATCTCCGAAGAGTGAGACTCCAACAGCAGGGTCATTTTTTCCAGTGCTCTGTCACTGAAAAGAGTTACTTCCTGATATTTAGACATGACCTCCTGTATTTTGGTTTGTGCTCATTGCCTGTTGTCTTATCACTGGACACACCAGAAAAGAACTTGTCTGTTTTCTTTGCAACTTCCATTCAGATCTTTACAGATACTGATGAGCTTTCTCATGAACTTTCTTTAGACTGAACAGTCCCAGATCTCTCAACCTTTCCTCACAGGAGAGGTGTTTCAGCCCCTTGATCATATTTTCTACCCTGGACCAGAGTGCCTCCAGCATGTCCTAGTCACTCTAGAACTGAGGAGCCTGGAAATGAACACAGTGCTGCAGGCATAAGCCTCAGTATTTCCGAGTATAGGGAATGGATCACTTCTCATCAACCACATGTTAGTACTTAGCCTAATGCAGCCAAGATTTAAATTTAACTTTCTGAACAGCTAAGACACATTGCTGATTCCTGTTCAATTTGGTGTCCTTCAGGACCCACAGGTTCTTTTCTGCAAAACCATTTTCCAATTGTGCAGTCCCCGTAGATGAATAAAGTCAGAAGAGACCCATAAGAAAATCAAGTTCAACCATCTCTTACTGTTGCCATTTTTACCACTAAACCATGTCCTTAAGCACTGCCTCTGAATCTCTCTTAAATACTGCCAGGGTTGGTGACTTAACCACTTCCCTGAGCAGCCTGTTCCAATCCCTGACCACTCTTCCTATAAAGAAATTCTTTGAGACATCTAATCTAAATCTCCCTTGACTGTTCCTGACACCGTTGCCTTACATCCTATCACTTGTCACCTGAAAATAAACATTAGTACATGGAATTGTTCCTCCTCAAACAGGTACAGGATTTGCAATTCTACTTGAAGATGTTGTCAGAAGAGTTTCTTCATGAGGTTCTTGTCAGTCTATTTGTCTAGCAAGAGGTTCCTCTGGACATCAGCACAACACTGTGGCATATCAGGTAATCCCCCCATTTTTGTATTACCTGCAGATTTGCTGAGGATACAATCTTTTCATCAACCAAATCATGTTACAATTTTTGATGAAGTTTTCAAGGATTTTAACATTCAGATTTTGTGTAGAATTATTGACAAATATAAAATTTTGAGATACTTGCTTTAAGATATACAAAAGACATACAAAGAATTTAACTGAAGGCAAGGAGAACTATATTTCTTTATTTCATAGTACCACTAACTTACTGTTATTCCAGAAGAAGTAATTTGTCTTTTCATATAAAAATAAAAGTGAAGTAGAGGTGATGTGATATGGTTCCACAATGCCATGTTGTATTCTTGGTGAATATTGTGTTTGACTTCAGAATAGTGTTTAACTTCTCACCTTTTGAAACAAAGGTGTGGGAGTTAATCTTTTTTCATAACAGAGACTTTCTCCCCATTATTAAAGTATCCATAAGAAGAAAGAATATAGTAACTAATTATTTAAAATATGTTTTGTTGTATTTAAGGTGATTTACAATATTACAAAGAACAAAATGATGGTAACAAACATAGCTTTAACAAGGGTGAATAATAACTTCCAAACTTGGCAGCCTTCTGTGTTGGAGTTGCAGTGCCAGTGGATAAAAAAAGAGCAGCTGACATCATTTACCTGTACTTATGCAAAGTGTTTGACACTGTTCAACATGATATCCCAGTTGCCAAATTGGAGAAAAATGGATTTGATGGGCAAGGGGAAACGGACAGAAACTGCAGCACAGGAGGTTCCACACGAATGTGCGCAAGAACTTCTTTATGGTGAGGGTGATGGAGCACTGGCACAGGCTGCCCAGGGGGGTTGTGGAATCTCCTTCTCTGGAGATATTCAAGACCCGCCTGGACGCCTACCTGTGCGACCTGGTGTAGGGAACCTGCTTTGGCAGGGGGTTGGATTTGATCTCTTGAGGTCCCTTCCAACCCCTTTGATTCTATGATTCTATGATTTTCATTATTGGTGAAAGACAAGCTAGTAAAAATTACCACTAATAGATTCATTAGAATCATTCATTTTGTGCAAAGGTGTACTGACACAAATTTATTTAAATACTCAACCTGCTTATCTTTTCATATTGAACTTTAAACAATAGGACAAATTTAAGACTCATTTACTCTTCATATATAGTTCTATTAGTCTTGCCACATTCAATAGATTTTGCAGAATGCAAATTAGGTACAATTTTGGCTTAATCAAGAAAGTCCTATTTTGTCCTTCAAATAAAATTCTAATCCTTCATTTAGAAAACTTTACGAGCTGGTGCCACATTGAATGTTCATACCAATAACTAAATTGGAAGTGTAAACTACATAATCTATAAGAGTTGCATTATTAGATTTATTTACTTCTTTATTTATGTTATCTGTTTTATTAAGGAACCCCTTGAAATCTCCTACCAAGAGTATTTGTTTCATTTTCTAGATATTGCAGGAATGTATGGGAACAATCACTTCTTTTGAAATTCTGAATTCACAATAGAATTTCACATGTACAGATAAGAAATAAATGTTTTTTTCTTTTTAATATTTCTACAAACTATTTCCTGAAAATACATGAACTATGACTATTTAACAGACGTAAAAATAATGTCATCTCTTAGATAAAAGAAATCTTCCAAGGAACTGAAAATTTTACCGCATTATTGGTAGGTGTTGTGGCACTGAAAAAATCTGTCTGAACATCTTTCTTATTTCTGCATCATTTCAAATAATTCAATGATTCTTTTATACTGAATATTGTTATATTACTCTTTTCTATTGAGTTTTGCTGGGATTTAAAAATATCTTTAATAGTATTTAATCAAAATGACAAAGATGTTTTAATTAGCATAAAACTTGATGTTTGTATATCAAAGGAGTATGAAAAATATTACATTTTAGTCTGTGCTTTTACATTTAAATAAAAGGGACAAATCCAAGTGTCCTGCATTTCTCTTGTGCTGCAGTGTAGGCAGAACTAAGACTCCAAGACCTCTGGCACAAATTCAGTCTTCCTGCCAAACAATGAAGACATTCAAAAATCAAGAGATATTTCCTTTGATAAGTGAAAATGTTCTTCAAGAACTCTAAAAATATGTATTGTTCTCTTGTTTTTTTTGTTTTTTTTTCTTGAGAAACCTGTCTTGCTCTCCAGCTCAATTACAATCTAAATTTAGTCAGACTTTCTCAGATATTGATTGCATCTCCAGTGTAGCCTGAATCACTAGTCTTACGTGATGAACACAAATATGATTGCATTGAATTTCATTAAAAGTAGAGGTGGCCACTCTTTTGCATAATAGACTCATGATTAAAGCATTTGCCCATCAGTTAGAGAAGTGAATGCTTATAATACACAATATCCCATTATACCATAGTACATATCACAAAGAAATATTTTCTTGATGAAGTTATGTGTCTTCCACCAGGATTATAATATTTATAAAGCCAGAAGAAAAGACAGTAAGTTAGGGTCATCAGATCAATGAAATAAAATGCCAGTTGATTCCTGCTTAAGAATGATACTATTTTCTAGCCAGTGGTGGTCCATTGTGAAGTGTATAAAATTCTTGGTAGAATAGAATGGTAATAAATAACTTCTTCCATTTCTAAAAGGAACTGAAGCCATCTATCTGGCGTACTTATTTTTCTGCACTGAAAATTCAGTTGTCTATTTTGTATTTTTCAGGCGCTTTCATGCTATACATTTTTCAACTACACGATATTATTTATTTGTTGTTTCTTTACTTCCAAAATTATTTCACTAGCTCAGAATAGTTTGAAAAATTTGAGCATTATTCTTATTCTATGATGAAATGGTATAAGCATGCACACTGACAACAACAACAACAAAAACACACGTATTTATTCAAAACTAGAGATCTACTACCTACCTAATATCAACCTACTTAAATACATATATAAAGGGTTGGGGCAGCTAAATTTGGTCAGATGTCGGAGTTTCCAGTCCAATAATGGGGATTCCTTCTGTCAAAACTCTGTAGGATGCTGCTTCAGCTGCATGACCAGACACAGTTAGTAATGAGTCTAAGCACATATTCCCATGATTCTTTTTGTGAGTTTAATTCCAGGGACAATGGCCTGACTGTTTTTCTTGATGGCTTTAGGAGTAACATAGTCAGTGTAGTCTGTTCTTCGTAGTTTTGATTCCCTGGTTTCCTGTGGCAACCGTTGCTCCTTTGATCCTCAGTATGTCTTTCTGTTTAACGTGGTTAGCTCTGAGTTAGTTTATATATATGTACGTCATAATATGTAGCCCTACACATAGAAGCATATCCTCAAAACCTCTCTGTATTGTATTACATAATAGATTTTATTCCAATCTGTCACCCCAAAAATAATTTATCAAAAGTAAAAATAGATTAAAAGATGTCTGTATACATGGAAAAGCTTCTGCAGAAGGACTAATAGTTTTCAGCCTGGGAAAAAAAAAAAAGAGACCTATATGGAAATATCTGTAAAGTTATAAATATCATGAAGGAGGAGAATAGAGATTATTTGTTCAGTTAGTTTAAAACAGTAGATAACAAATGAAGATGATTGATGTTAAATCAAAAAAAGATTCAGACATTGTCACTTTTTTGAACATTGTTAAAGAGATCAGAGCTATAAAACAAATTAAGTTACATGGATTCAGAAAAAAAATGGTCAAAATGATAAAACAAAAGCAAGATTGTTTAAACACAAAGATACTGAACTGCTGGGATTGTGGTCTTAGAAACTACTGCCGAACACTTGTCCTGGTCTTGCACTTTTATCTGATATTCTTGCATTCTCTTTCTAGGTGCTTGAATTATGACAGACTATTGACCTAAATCAGTATTTGATACCATCCAGGCAATCTGTTTCTATGTTTTTAAATATATTTCATAATAGTATAAACAAGTTTAGAATATTACATTCTTCTTGAGCTCCATGAATATACATATTCATAAAAATATGTACTCTATTTCTTCTATTTTCTTCTTTTTAGTTAATCTAAATTATTTGGTATAGCCAGATTCAAACTACCAGTATCAAGATTTCTGCAATTCTTTATCAAGCTATATTAAAATACATTTATTCAAAATAATAGATTTAAACATGACTGGTGACATACAAACATGTTGTTCTATTCTAATTGGATTATATCCACTGAAATGACAGCATTCACAAAGAACAGTTGACATATATGAAAGTCAAATAAATGAAAGAATTATGTAGAGGTGAAGTATTATGTTCTTGATAAACTAGTTCTTCCATTTTTCATATTACTCTTTCTCTCATACATATGGGCTAATACAGAAAAAAAAAAAAAAAAAAAAAGGTAATACTATTTAGTCAGTCTGCAATGTCTATGCAATTTAAGCCTCCTAACTCTGGAGCAAAAATCTCAAAATTTTAATAACTAATTGAAAAATAAAAGGGAGTATTTCCCCCCCACTGTCATCTTGTTTCCTTTTGGTAAGCGATGACTGCCCTCCATTAAACTCATGAAAGTAATGATTACATGCAATGCTGAGGCAGAACAAAATGTTTAGTTTCAGAAGTTTACTGGAGCATGTTCAGTAACTTACTGATAGTGTATCTAATGGCAAAATCATGCTCAAAGCATTACTGAAAATATATCAAGGAGCAAATAATCTTGTGGATTTTGAATGTCAACATATATGATCCATGATCCTTAAAGATATTTACTTCTAGATACTTTTTTACTGGTCCAATTTCTCAAGGATTTTCTTTTTCTTTTTTTTTTTCTTCTTATTTATTAATTAATTTATTTTATGTGTCCATGGACTCCAGACAGTTAATTATTTAGTCAGTCTATGCATTGTGTACACTGATTTAAAGATCAAGCTTCCCAGTTTCATTGAAGAGAATGATTAGCTTTACATAGGTGGGTAGTAATTAGTTAGGAAATGTTTAAGTTTTTGAGCTGTAGGCTTGTTTTGTTGTTTTTTTTTTTGTCCAAACTGAGCTGTTCAATCATGTGAAGATTGCAAAATATGTCCATTGTTTAATTACATTTTCTGAAATACATTCTGTTTTAATGTGTGGAGTGTGCTAAAAATCTGTTAAAACTTTCTTACTGGGGACAAACACAAGGCAGGGACAAACCCAAGACAGGGACAAACCTACACTATTTATTAGGCTACAATCAGTGCCTTTTCATGAAAATGCAGTAGCATTTTATGAAAAACTCCAGAGATCATCTGATCCAGACCAGTGTTCACTGCAAAAGCACCATAGATTAAGCGCTCAGTGCCTTGTCCAATTGAGCTGTGGAGACTCCTTCATTACGGAGGAATAATTGCATGCACCAGAACAGGCTAGGGGATGACCTACTGGAGAGGAACTCTGTAGAGTGGGACCTGAGTGTCCTGGTGGATGACAGGTTGACCATGAGCCAGTAGTGTGCCCTTGTGCTCAAGAGGGCCAATGGCATTCTGGGATGCATTAAAAAGAGCATGACCAGCAGGTCAAGGGAGGTGATCCTCCCCTTCTACTCTGCCCTGGTGAGGCCTCGCCTGGAGTACTGCGTCCAGTTCTGGGCTCCCCAGTACAAAAGAGACAGGGATCTCTTGGAAAGAGTGCAGCGGAGGGCCACAAAGATGGTGAAGGACCTGGAGGATCTTCCCTGTGAAGAAAGGCTAAGTGAACTGGGTCTCTTTAGCCTTGAGAAAAGGAGACTGAGAAGGGACCTGACCCAGATTCATAAATATCTGAGTTGTGGGAGACTAAGTTTTTTAACGATGCTTATAACAACACAACATGCAATAACTATCAATAACAGAATAAGCAAAATCGCGATTTGAGAGGTTCATACAACACATACCATCAAAATAATCAAACCTGGGTAGTAGCATATGGACCCGTTCCTGTCAGCATTTCTGCTGTCATCCCATACAAAGGATCAGCCATTCACTCTCATACAATAACATCTGTGATGGAGTTAACAAAAACTGTCCCAAATTTTTACAATCAAGAGGACTCACTAAGTCCACCTGGAAAATCCAATTAAGTATCTGGTGCGCTGGTTCTGGAGTTAACCTNTTTTGTTGTTTTTTTTTTTGTCCAAACTGAGCTGTTCAATCATGTGAAGATTGCAAAATATGTCCATTGTTTAATTACATTTTCTGAAATACATTCTGTTTTAATGTGTGGAGTGTGCTAAAAATCTGTTAAAACTTTCTTACTGGGGACAAACACAAGGCAGGGACAAACCCAAGACAGGGACAAACCTACACTATTTATTAGGCTACAATCAGTGCCTTTTCATGAAAATGCAGTAGCATTTTATGAAAAACTCCAGAGATCATCTGATCCAGACCAGTGTTCACTGCAAAAGCACCATAGATTAAGCGCTCAGTGCCTTGTCCAATTGAGCTGTGGAGACTCCTTCATTACGGAGGAATAATTGCATGCACCAGAACAGGCTAGGGGATGACCTACTGGAGAGGAACTCTGTAGAGTGGGACCTGAGTGTCCTGGTGGATGACAGGTTGACCATGAGCCAGTAGTGTGCCCTTGTGCTCAAGAGGGCCAATGGCATTCTGGGATGCATTAAAAAGAGCATGACCAGCAGGTCAAGGGAGGTGATCCTCCCCTTCTACTCTGCCCTGGTGAGGCCTCGCCTGGAGTACTGCGTCCAGTTCTGGGCTCCCCAGTACAAAAGAGACAGGGATCTCTTGGAAAGAGTGCAGCGGAGGGCCACAAAGATGGTGAAGGACCTGGAGGATCTTCCCTGTGAAGAAAGGCTAAGTGAACTGGGTCTCTTTAGCCTTGAGAAAAGGAGACTGAGAAGGGACCTGACCCAGATTCATAAATATCTGAGTTGTGGGAGACTAAGTTTTTTAACGATGCTTATAACAACACAACATGCAATAACTATCAATAACAGAATAAGCAAAATTGCGATTTGAGAGGTTCATACAACACATACCATCAAAATAATCAAACCTGGGTAGTAGCATATGGACCCGTTCCTGTCAGCATTTCTGCTGTCATCCCATACAAAGGATCAGCCATTCACTCTCATACAATAACATCTGTGATGGAGTTAACAAAAACTGTCCCAAATTTTTACAATCAAGAGGACTCACTAAGTCCACCTGGAAAATCCAATTAAGTATCTGGTGCGCTGGTTCTGGAGTTAACCTATAGTCTGTGACAGTTTTCCGGGCTGTTAAAATCTCTAACTTTTCCAACACCTCCTGGAACATTTGATCCACCGGCAGATGACTCCCCAGTGGAGAAGCCGCTCCCCCCCTCTGCTAAAGCGACTCCGGGTGAGGTCGAGCTAAGTGGATGTGCTGTCCCATGTGGTGGCGCTGCTGGCCACAGTATAATGTCCCCTGGGCTTTCCGGTGCAGGAGGTGGAGGATGCAACAGCCAATCCTCCAAAACTTGCTGCTCCTCCAGCCCTCTGGAGGTCTCCGCTGCCGATTCCTTCACTCACAGTGCCACTCATCCCCCGTCTCCGACGNCACTCACAGCGCCACTCATCCCCCGTCTCCGACGCCGCTGTCTCCTGAGATTCTGTCCGGTGCGATCCACAGAAGTTTTGAGGTACAGCTCTATCACTGTCCAGTTCCACTGTTTCATCAATGTCTTTGCCCCTTTATCATCATCACTAACCTTATACCAGAGAGTATCACCTAATTTACGTCACTCTTTCTCCTTAAAAAACCCCTCTGAACAAGTAAATAATCGCTCCATTTTACCGAAGACTATCATCCCCAGCACCTGCTTAATGGTGCTAGAATCTACCCCCCACTTCTCTAAGATGCACTGTAAAAGGTTCAGGGCTACCTCTCTTTCCATGGTGCACTGCAATCCGCATTCAGCACCGCTTGTAGCGAGTAATTCACTTGGAGCACTCCACTTCTTAGCCCTCTGGATCTGAGCAGACCCCTTTTGGTGAGTCCAGGCAGCAGTCTCCCAATTCACAGATGCTGGGCTTATACTCGACAGGTGCCTCCCAACGCACAGATACCATGACGCTGGGGCTTTTTGATCTGGTCGCTCTCTTCCTGAGTCAATCCTCCACACGTCCAGTCCCCCAGCTCAGAGACCCTGTTCGTGCACCACTTGCCGTGGAATCTTAAGGTCTGACCTGGCACTGGATCAATTGCTCACGGAACTGGGAAGCACAGCAGGACTCAATGTGAGTGATCAAGTTTCCAACTTTATTGTTGGTGACACACGGTTTATATAGTTTCTCTATAGTTTCCCCCTAGCGAGCGTGCTGGCTTATTGGTTGCCAGTGAAAGCTGGCTTAGGTCAAGGGTACTGTGACCTTCTGCCGGTATCCAGTAACTTTTCCATAACTATGCAGTCTGTACTGCCACTTAGGCTATGCTCATACATATCATCATGGCCACCCTGCTCCTGCAGCCATTCTCCAACGCAAAGTGACGAGGCCAGACTCTTATCAGAAGTGTGTGGAGACAGGACAAGGGAAAATGGACAGAAACTGCAGCACAGGAGGTTCCACACGAATGTGCGCTAGAACTTCTTTACGGTGAGGGTGATGGAGCACTGGCACAGGCTGCCCAGGGGGGCTGTGGAGTCTCCTTCTCTGGAGATATTCAAGACTCACCTGGATGCCTACCTGTGCAACCTGGGCTAGGGAGCTGCTTTGGCAGGGGGCTGGACTCGGAGATCACTGGAGGTCCCTTCCAACCCCTATGATTCTACGATTCTATGACTTCAACCTGGTTCCGTGTAGGACTGAAAATATAATTTTTTTTCTTAATTGTAAAGACAGAATTACCTTTGAAAAAAATATTCAGGAAATTTTGCATTTCTTAGAACCTTTGATTCACGGGCACATATGTGTAAGGAGTTATCATCACTAGCTTAAAGGTCACAAGAGCTGATATTCTCAGGTTAAAACTTTTTAAGGTTCTATGATTGTTTGTTTCTGTATCTCCACAACAGTTATTTTTATACTATTAACCACTAACAGTAGTTTTCCTTTGGCTTATTAACATCAAAGAATTCATGAGAGTTAATCGCGATTTTAATTTTAAATTGAATAAAATAGTATAAACTAAAGTAGAATAAACTATGTAATTCAATCTGAGGAATTTACAAAGGTATATAAACTTCAAGTAAAAGATGTATGTTAGACATGAAGGATGACAGAGTTGCATGACTGAATTATGAATGAAAGAATGAAAATTTTATTGTACTTACAATGGTATTATGTATTAAAATATTATAATATTAATAGCAACAATTTCTACAGATATCACTGAAGTATTTCATGCACACCAGAATCTATATGCCTATTTGTCACTCAAACCCTGCAAGCACTGACACCACTATGTTTACCAATGGGCTTTTTTTCTGGACTGCAGTCTTTCAACTGGCTCAGTCTATACTCATGCAGAATAAGAATGATTTCACCAATACTCTTAGAACATCCAGCACTTTCATAACAATAAGAACAAGAAATATAAAATCTGGGAAACGTATTTAATACCTTCAGAAAATTTATTGTTAAAAATGATACAGAAAGAAGGATTATCCAAAAGGTGTAATGGTGTACATTTGCATTGTTAAAAATGCTAATTAGCCTATAAGCTAAACTTTGTTTGTTGTAGTTGTAGTAATTGTACTAATTCTTTTTTTCCAGTTTTTACTACTTAATAAACTTTTCGCTATGACTACAGTGAACACAAGCAGAAATTTAAAATGAGAAACCTAATTTTGTTGGGTCTAGTTCCCTGGTTCTTTGAAATCTTTATTTCAGGTTCTATTAGCAATGTAAGATGCTAACTCAGGTTCAACCATATGCCAGAAATCTCTCCTGAGATATTTATCTATGTCAAATCGAGGAAATGACTGAAATGATCATGATCAAGGCCTTTGTATGTTTTATTTGATTCTTTTGAATTCACTGTTCTGACACAGCAATTGAAATAGATATAACCACATGAAGGGATGGAAGAGAAAGATAAGCAAATTTTATGAAAAATTAAAGCAATTATAATAATATTCAAATTCTGCTAGGAATGAAATCCTACTGATTTTGTTGAGATCAAAATTGAGATCCACATCTCATCTTGTTAAACCTTAACATTGCAACAGAGGATGATCGCTTTTTGAGTTTAATACTTGAAGTGGGGTCATGAATCCATAGCATGATGAGCTTCATTCCAAATTTATTTACACTAAGTCATGTTTCTGCTATCCTAGATCCTAGGACACAAGGAAGCAAAACTTTATAGAGAAGCAGTAAAACTCTATTGGTATATCAGAGAAGTGACAGTAAACATTTGGAGTGTATACAGCTGTTCTTTCTGCCTTCAGAGAGGACTGGTGTTGCTGTAGTGTTTCTTATTTTGGATTTAACAAACTGCACTTGAAAGAATAGCTCTGACAATAGAGTTAATTTATTACCTTGTGTTCTTATATTTGAGACTGAGTAAATGGGTATTCTTCAATTCAGTCTTATATAAACATGTCCATTCACGAACTTCATTTTCACCAGGGAGGAGAAATGCATATACAGACACACAGTTCTCTCTGATTGCTTAGACTTGAATGACAGTTTTGCCATGGGTACTCAGAGAAATGATGAATGGTGCTCAGGTGGTGCCCAGAGACATTGCTAAGGGAGAAAGTGAATGCCCTGTCCCTGGAGGCATTCAAGGTCAGCCTGGATTGGGCTCTGAGCAACCGGATCAAGCTATGTGTTCTCCTATTCATGGCAGGGGAGTTGGACTAGATGATCTTCAAAGGTCCCTTCCAACTCAAACAATTCTACAGTTTAATTGAACTGTTCAAACATCCATAGAAAATGGGGAAATTATGTTTGTAGAAATAAGCCATGGATGTAGATTTAAATGTAATGATGCGTATCAGAGATATTCACTTACTTAAGCTCTCTTTTGCACCACTGATACAGAAACACTGCTGGTTACTACAGAGTTGTTTAAAATAACTGGTAGAATAAGCAAACAAACAATCAACAATGAAAATGTGTTTCTAAAGATTTTCAAAGAGCAATAGAGTGTTTACTTATTCAAAGCAAAAGCATTCAATTGTTTTGTCTTGATACCTCAGTCAAGTGTTCTGGCTAGAAAAATGCTTAGTTAAACTGTCATACTTTACACGACATTTTTCTTCAGTTATTAAATTTTATTTATATTGCCTGAGGAATAAAAATAATTTAAAACATATTTAGAAGGGTATTTAGAATCCTCTGTTTCAGTGCTCTAAAGAAAAGTATTCCATTGAAAATTAATCTAAGAGAACCCTTAATATGTAAGGGAAAGGTATATGCATCATCACTATGGATAACTTTTATCATGTTCATTCCCAGTTAAATAACAAAGACAAAATCATTTGCATGCATAACTATATGCTATGTACACATTGTAGTTAGCAACCTTGATGCTGAAAAGAAGTGTTATGATTATGATAGTATTTGTAGGAGGTAGAAGTAAACCTACAATATCATTTCATAGTATTAAAAATTGTCATACCTTTTCTAATGTAACTCACGTTAATGTTAGTGATTGTAGCTTAATTTAAATATATGAGGCTGGAAATACTAACAAGATAAAGTAATTCACACAGTCAATAACAAATAGAAATTCTAGTAGAGTTTCAGCTCCTAATGTACATCTCTGTTCTTGTAAAGATTGAGATAAATGATAGAGTTTAGAATGTATTTCCAAAGAAGCTTTAATAGTTCACTGTTTTCCCTTCTTATCCATCACATACATCTACACATTAGCTACTGCAGTTTTCATAGTCAATAAAGAATCATTGTTGAAAAGACTTTATTTCAGAGTTCTTAATTTGCTGTTGAGAAAGAAAAAAACTTTAAAAGTCTTTGTATAATCATGTCTTACAGAGCATTCTTCTAAGAGTGTGAACAGTCAAAATTGAAGGTATGTTCTTTAAATACAAATATTCATTGTCTATACTTTCTGAAGAAGATACCTATACATTCTGTTCCCTATGATGAATTAGTATTGCTCAAAAATTCACTAAGCAGGAAGCATATGTTGCCATGGATCATTACAGCAATCTGTCACGTGTATGCATGTTTTGGTACACTTTACAACTCTTTATTTAGTAGGTCATAACAAAAAATGGACCTTGTGTATGTTGTTTGAAATATTACGACATCCTTATGCTTACCTGGAACATATGTAGATAAAACTCAGTTAAGTATTTATGTTCTAGTTTCTAAACAATAAAAAAGAAAGACTTTCTATTCAAAACAGAATTTGGTGATTAGTCTAAGCCTTATTATGTCTTTTTTTTTAGTTTTAATGCAGAAAATTAGTGCTTATGCCCTAGAATCCACAGAGAAAAACATTTCTCTACTAGATCTTATCCAAACAGACAATAATATGACACTGTTATGTCGTGTTCTTGATATTAGCTGTTGTTTCTTTTCAGTTAGTAAGAACTTACAGAAAATTATTCCTTTTCATATGGTTCTCCACCCCTCTCCACCACAATACTTAAATCACTGCTGACAGAGTTATTTTAAATGATGAACATGTATCTGAAAAAGTACAGCTTCTTTATCTTCATAATTATGAATTTTATCAGTTAGCTATGGATAAGCAAAAATCAGATGAATTTTTTGAGGAATATCTACTCAGACAAAAATATAGGTCTAGAATTGTAGAAGTATTACTTAATCCCAATTTTCATTTATATCATAAGACTGTTCAGTGAATTGCCTCCAAATTGTGATTTCAATGATTTCATATATATCCCAAGTGGAAATGTGCTAGAAGGTCTGTTTCCTTCTATCCCTTATTTCATGTCCGAATCTATACCTTATTTTCTTTATATTATGTTATATAGTTGCAGTATATCTCATTGTTAATTGTATTCTGAGAAAAAAAAAAAAGAAAAAGAAAAAAAAAAGATAGTATAATGTTTGCATCCTGGATAGAAGGCCCAGAGAAGTTATCAGGATTCAAGATGGGTAAATGGACATGTTCATACACAGCCTCAGGGCCCTGGAATACTATTTGTTAAATATACTGTATTAAAATTCTCAAAGTATCAGTTCTTTAGCATATCAGCGTCAGAGTTCCATAAAAGTTCATAATTTATCTCTTGAGGGTGAGTCATTTTAGACTGTAGTAATATATTTCATCACAATTACCATAAATGAATATTTAATTTCCCCCAAATTATTCCATAATTTATAAGAATAAGATACCACCAAGTGCACATCTGCATGAACTATCTCATACTTCAGACTGCCCCATTTATGACATTGGGTTCTAAGTTTGTCAAGATAAATAAAAATCATGTTTTAAATTCACAGATCCTGCTCTGTCTATAGGCCTGGTAAAGAAAAAAGAGATTAAATATTTTTTTATTTTATTTTTATTTTCATTTTTCATATTTATTTTTATCATTTCATTTTTGCACAAAATAAGTAATCAGATTATTTAAAAAACTGAATTTAAAGTGATCTTTACCAAATCACCCAAATTTTTCAAGACAAACTATTTTTTTTCAACTTTAAATCACCAAGGATTCTCTCATCTATCTATAAGAAACACATAAGCAGCATTTATGTTACTGCTCTTCAGTTACTCATGTTGAGATGATATAGATGAACTTGAGCTGATCTTCAGCTGAAATTTAGGTTCCATTCTGCTACAGATAGAGGTTTCAATGTGATTTGAATGGTTTTGTATCTTGATTAGACATGACATCTAAAATAAAATAAAAATATGTTTACGACTTCCACCATTGAAAGCAGAACATTTAAAAAGTATGTTAAGTTCAAGCTTGAACCCACTGGAAACCAAGAAAGGTTTTAGAAGAAATGAGAATTAGTACTGTTGCAGTTTCCTACTGCTCCATCGATACTAAACAAAATAATGAGAGTAAGTGCAGCAGGCACGTGGGTTGATGGGGATGCTGTGCCCAGTTTACATTATAGAGCATTTGTTAAATTTTAAATGATAGCAATATAGCACTGACAGTTTGTTAAATAACACAAACAACCTCTTCCACAAATAACAATATATAAAGAGGGAGCTGGAAAAACACACAAATTTTTGCTCTGTTTTTCTTACAGTGTTTGGAAGCAGAATCTTTACTGATTTTGCAAATCAATATAATCAAGGAATAATTTCATTTGTTATCAGACTTTTCTTGCAACAGCATAATAATCATGTTTCTTTTTTATTCTTTTACATACTGTTACTGAGAAGAATATTTATTATGGATGAAGTCTGAAAATGATTGTTGCTGATCCTACCAGATATGTGATTTTAGTTTTCTTCTCATTCTGTTCTTGATTTTAACAATAAACTGTCTTTATTATATCATTCACTGAAATTATTTACCATTTATTTGGCACTCATGGAATTGTCAGTGCATCAGTCTATTTAGAATCCTTATGTAGAAGCATAGACAAGGATCATTTCTGATGATTTAATTTTTTATTTTTATTTTTAATATATGAAGATATCAATCTATGTACATTATTTGAAATTGCTTGTGTATAGCAATTCTATCCAATATGTTTAAAAAGAAAAAATCTGCCTCATAACTTCCTGATAGCTTTCAGAACTCAATAAACACATCAAAAACAGCCAGAAAACAGCTAAGGCCTCCATGAGATCTAAATATATAATCAGAATAATTAATATTCCTATTGATATGTTATGAAAGCACTGTACAGGATAGCCAAAATATATGCTTGAGTTTATACTGTGTCAGTTTTATATTTGTTTGACGTATTGTAACTATCCTCTGCTTTAATTATTTAAGCTACTTCACAAGTATATTGAGTTTTTTATAACAATCTCAATAACTTAGCTCTGTATGTTTATGACTGTTCATTTGTCTCTGATTTTGTAGAAATTCCTGTACCTCACTATTGCCTTACTGTACGATTGAAAAAACAAATTTGACATTAAGTACAGAAAATTTTGTTTTCTATTTAGAAACTATTATATGCACTCAATTGTACATGGCACTGGATTATTTTTAAGGATCTTAACAACATCCAGCCTAGAGGAAAAAGGAGCTAAGCAGGACATTTCTGGAAAGCTGACATTTAATAATTTAAAAATTCTTTACTATACTGGGAAAGAAGAAATATTTCACACAAGAATTCAAAAATATTATCCCCTTCTCCCAGCTTTCTGCTCATTCCTTTTTACACCACCTTGTAAAGCTATGAACATAGATTTAATTATTCTAGTGTAAACAATTACTGGCCTATGATGCAGATTTTGCAAATCTTCGTGACTTTCAGTTTAGAGGATAACAATCTAATATTTGGAGCACTACAGAAAGAAGAAAAAAAAGAAAGAAAAGAAAGAAAAGAAAGAAAGAAAGAAACCTGAGATGCTATTAAACAAATGTTATAGTGAAAAATAGGTTTTCAAGTGAAAAAGTATAGGGTGTTATTTTTCTCTTAGATGTTATTCCTGAAATAGATCCCTGGTTTCACAACACATTTAGTATTTCTGCTACTACAACACTTTACCTGCAGAAAAGAAACATTATTCTGTATAAAATGTAGGTTTTTTTGAAAATTGCTCCTATAGAAGACCAAAAATCTTAATGAAATTTGTAGTAGGATACTAACAAGACACAAGCCATCAGCATGGATCTTCTTGTCCTGTTTTCTTTCAGCGGAAGATGAGTTACTTCGATGCCAAACTCCTTCTGAGTTTAAGAGAGCCACTGAAGTTGCCTACATTAGAGCACCATTTTGCCCTCATGTTAAGGTGAAACTCATTCAAACTTGCTGAGGGGTATTCCACTTGAAATTAAGAAATCACATTCAAAATCCTCCAGCACCTTTTGAGAAATTTTGAATATCCTAGTTCGGTTTAAGGTATGAAAGAAGATATTTTTTCTGTGTTTTTCCGGAGTGTTTTTTAGGGTCTTATCAGACATTTTAAGAATCTCCAATGGCAGTAGATACCACTGCAGATGACATGTAAATTGCCTTAATGTAGACCTTATATGTAACAGTATTTAGTACATGTCAGTGTGTTCACATAAATTATGTGTCTAAACTTGTTCATTAGGAATTTGAACCTAGATATCCAAGAACATTTATTTCAGAAGTCTCTGAGATGACAGAATTAGAGAATGGCTGAGGTTGGAAATGACCTCTGTAGGTCATGTGGTACAAGCCCCATACTCAAGCAGAGGCACTTGCAGCATACAGCTCAATAACATGTCCAGACAAATTCTGAAAATTTCCAAAGATAGAAGCTTCACAAAATTTTTGGTCAACTTGTGTCAGTGCTCCATCACTAAAAAAATAAAGTATATTTTCTGACATTCAGAATGAACTTCCTGTGTTTCAGTACGTGCTCACTGAATCTTGCGTTGTCACTGGGTATCTCTGAAAAGCATGTGACCATTTTTTGTGTGCCCTAACTTCAGACATCTATACACCAGACCTGCTCCAAAAGTAATGCCTCCTATTTTATTACATTTGCCCACTACATTTGAGTCAGATGTTGATAGTATGGCAGTAAATTTTGAACCTGCCCACCAACATTCTGTTACATTTTGTTGCTGTGTGAAGGATGGTAGCAGAGGGGCAGTCAGACAAAGTGGCATTTGACATGGAAGCATGTATGAAGTTAAGGTATGGAGTTGAATTCCTGTCTAGAAGAAAAATTGCATTTTGACATTCACTGACACTTGTTGAATGTTTCTGGGGTCCAAACAATGGATGTGAGTACAGTGAGATGGTGGGTGGTGTGTTTCAGAAGTGGCAACATCAGTGTGAAAGGCAAACTACATTCTGAACAGCCTTGCGGATTTTTACAAATGCAACATGCAGGCTCTTACTCATTGCTGGTGAAAATGCATAGCTAACAGCAGTGAATATTTTTTCATCATTTTGCTCTACCAAATTATGGTATACCTAATTATGGTATACCTAAATATGCTATAACAAAGAGAGGAATTTGCTATTTGTATCTTCTGCAGTTTTCGTAGGAATAAAAAGCAGGCATTACTTTCAGAATAATCTTTATATATTTTTAATTTCCCTTAAGAGCAGCCCGGGTCATCACTAAAAATTATTCTTAAAAGGAATGAACTAGCAGATATTTGAAAAGATATATCTGTCAAGAAACATTTATTTAAATGTTTCAGACAGCAGAGAATGAAAATGTAGATAAACTTGCAATAATTTAACAAAATATTTTTAGCTTTTACATTCATAAATACAGATTTTTGTAGAACCTTCTTGTTTCATCCTTGATGATCATCAGAATGATTAAGAAACCCTTAACTACAAATAACCAGTTGAAAATGTGAGCAAGTTGAAAACTTTTAGACCATATTTACTAGCATATTTAATCATTCTTTTATTTTTATCGTTACATTCCTTCCTTTTTTTTATCATACGTATTTTCTTGTGATTGTTGAGCAGCCATGCTGGACACTCTTCCTCACCTCCTGATGCTATTCAGATGGCAACCTGAGTGTCTGAATCACTTTCTTCTTTTCTAGGAGTGTGTATATACCCACTGACAACTAGAAAGATAGATTGTGTATCTCATTGTTTCTCTTAGCACACAATAGTAGGCTTAAGATGCAACCTCTCCCTCTCCAAAATGTTGATTTATACTAAGAGTAGTAATTTCTTTATAAATGGGAGAAGGCTGCTCAGGAAGATCTTTACTCAAGAGTTGATCCATGTCTATACTATGGTAAAACTAGGCTTAGATTATTTTAGCCATCTGAAAAAGTTATTTTTTTGTCCTTCATCTTTTCAGACAGAATGAAACTACTAAATTATATTATTATCTGTGGCTATAGTCCTCTTGTTTGACTTTAACTAAAGTGAAGGTTTCTTGTTGATTACTTGAATATAAACCTAGTATATTTTTAGTTACTAAATGAAAAAAATGCAAAGAAATGTATGTAATGTTGGTGGACAATAAATATACACAGTAATTGTTAGTTGTAAATTTATAAATTGTACAAGCCTTCTTCCCTATAAGAGATGGCTGAATTGTTTGAAACATCAAAGTGTCTTCTGAATCTTTTCTTCAGGTTTTTATTTTATTTCAAATCGCTGTAATTCTGAAATGTTATAGTAGGTTGATAAGATATCTGAATCTATTCCACCCTTCCAAAGCATTTAAATAACTTACTGAATATCATTAAAGGCAGATTTCCAGATAGCAATTGATCCACTTATGTACAGTTCAAAACTATTGATGTTTGCATCTGTTATCTGCTAAACAGAGATTTGTAAACTGATGTTCCAGATTATTGCAGAAAACGTCAAATGAATTCAAAATGTAGATACTTAAATGGATTAATTAACCTCTTCACCTCATACATTACAAGCACTACTGTGAATACTAGTAAAGCATCATATTGATTTTAAGATTTTTAATTTGCATTGTAAATCCTTTCACTGGCCTTGTCCGCAATATATGGGAGAATTACAAATACCATATTTCCCTTTCTGCTGTTTGCATGCTGGCCTAGTAATGGTTCTTTTGATCTTACTAAACTTTCTCTGAGCTGTGTATTATTCCTCCCCACTTGAGACTTTATTCCCTACTATACATCAATGACTCTTGAAAGCCTATAAATCATTTCTAAAATCTGATATTTTACTTGTAGACTGCTGACACTATTAAGCTTCACTAGCCAATGACTGCAGTAGTATGACAATAATATAATAACAACAGGCTTGAAATATTTATAATTCCTTTTTCATGATTTTTATTTATTTATTTATTTTGTAGTATTTTTGGCACTAATCACAAGTATTCTATGAGAGGTTTTCAAGTTTTCAGACACAGTGGCATTATGTATAGGGGATGAAAATATTTGTGAACACTGAAACTTTAGATATTTACTTGCCAACTTCTCTCTTATACAGGAAAATGTAATCAAGACAGACATATGTAAAAATATTGGGAAGGTTATACAATCCCATAGTACAAATGCTTCAGTTCTGGAGAGATAAAGGGATAGAGAAAACTGCATGTGTGTGTGTATATATATATATACATACATATACATATATAAAATTTTTCATATTACTCTATCAATAATTAGATAAATGTTAAAACAGATGTTTTGCGCTAGAGAGTAATAGTAAT
Organism: Odontophorus gujanensis; assembly: GCA_013399175.1. Classification (NCBI taxonomy): domain Eukaryota; kingdom Metazoa; phylum Chordata; class Aves; order Galliformes; family Odontophoridae; genus Odontophorus; species Odontophorus gujanensis. The sequence goes on along the minus strand of VXAB01004146.1, from coordinate 65,202 downwards.
AAAAACTTCTATTTACACAGTAGTCAAGTATCTTCTTTTAAGTTATAGTGTGATTATGAACTAATCAACGTCATGAAAACTTATTCACCAAAACTATACAGAGATGAACAGTGCTGGTTTATGAAAGAGCTAAATTTTTACCGTATAATTTAAGTAACATTATCATGCCTTGTTCACAGGAAAGTGCCACAGTTTGTGTCCTTAGAGTAAAATGGATATTCCAGATGATTGATGTTTGAATTCTAGTAATATCTTCTGCAGCTTTCAATGACATAAAGACAAGCAGGTGGAACTCAACTTCACTTACTGTCAAGGACTGCACTTTACTTTTTCTTTCATATTTACCAAAGATTTGACTTTCCAAATTCTGTTTTCTCTGCTACAGAACTATGCTGATCACTCTGAAAATCATTCCTCCTGTTTATTTCCATGAAAATTGTAAAAAGTAGAAATACAGTAATGATACCATATGGAAGAGCATATTCTCATGTATAAAACAATAATTTTCAAAAAACTCACCACTATTATATATGCATTTTCACCACCGATGAATAAGAACCTGCATGTTACATTCATAAAAATCTGCATGGTCATTTTGAATATCGCTTGCCATTCACATTTCTGTTCCCACTGCTGAAACCCACCATTCACCATTTGGCCTCCATAAACATTCAGTAAGCATCAGTGAATGTCAGTGGGTACAACTTTTCTTCATGGAGGAATTAAATTCCACACCCTTGATTCATCCTTCAGTGACAGAGGTCATTTTCTCAGACTGCCCCTCTGCTGACATCTGTAATACAGCAATAAAATTTAATGGAATAGTGGTGGAAAGATTAGACCTCTACTGCCATACCACCAACACCTGCCTCTGATGTGGGCCAACATAATAAAATAGGAAGCATTACTTTTGTAGCAGCCCATTTAGTTTCCACTTTTTTAGTTTTTTTTACCCTGTGTATTTTACCCTGAGTGAATAATAAAAAAAATAAATTATGAATCTGATGCTTCAAATGTATGAGGACATGCTCAGGTTTTCTGCAGAATCTGTGCTAGAGGCAGTAGCATACATTATTTCAATATGACAAGTTATCTTTTCTTTTATAAAAATACAAGATTTTGGGATGAATTTCCTCATAGAGGTCAGAATAAATACTTTCACCCTGAATCTGTGGAATCCAAGTACACTGATTGGAAACAGTCATGGTAGTCCTTGTTTGTTTCATGGCCTTCACAACTACTCTTTCATATTGTCTCTATGGGACTTCCTTAGTGAATACATTTACAGATACATTTTGTATTTCACAGTAGTCTTTCACTGTTGACCTTAAAACATAAATTAGCTAAATTGCTACATGAAGAAAAGTCAAGCCAATGACTTCTGCATAGCACAGTGTGCTTAAAATGGTGATTTGTTACTGTTTTTGAAGTAGGAAGGCAAATAATGAAAGTGAGTCAGTAAAATCAGTTGAAAACAAAACACAAACAGTAAACACGAAAAGCAGAAATATATACTTCCTAAATGCTTCCGTTTTTGTACCTACATGCAGCTCTATTAATCCTAATTAGTACTTGTTATCCTGATGACTTCATCAAGGGCAGACTGTGCCTGACTAATTTGCACCTCTGTGATGGTGTGACAGCATCAGTAGTCAATAAAAGCACAACTGATGTCATCTACCTGATCTACTGTAAGGCCATTGATACGATCCCACACCCCATTCTTATCTTTAAATTGGAAAGAGATGGATGTATATTCTGAGATTAAGGAACTGGTTGGATGCTAGCAGTCAGAGGGTTGTGGTCAACAGATTTCTGTCTAGGTGGAACCTTTGATGAGTGGTATCCCCAGGGAGGGGTCTGTGCTGGGAGCCTGCTCTTTAACATCTTTATCAGTTAATAGACAATGGGATTGAGGGCATCTTCAGCAAGTTTGCAGGTGATATAAAGCTCAGTGATACAGTTGATAGAAGGAAGGGATGCCATGCAAAGAGGCTTGGACAAGCTTGAAAAATGAGACTGTAGGAACCTAATGATATTCAGCAAGGCAGTACATTTTGATCAGGGCAATCCCAGATACATCTACAGACTGGGAAATGAACTCCTTTAGAACAGACTTGTGGAAAAGGACCTGGGGTTTCTGGTGGATGAGAAGTTGGACAAGAACCAGCAGCGTGCATTTGTAGCCTGGAATACCAACAGTATTTTGGACTGCATCAACAGAATGACAAGCAGGGCGAGAGAGGTGATTGTCCTCTACTCTGCCCTTCTAGAGGCCCCATCTTCAGTAACACATTCAGCTCTGGGGCACTCAGAACAAAAAAATACATGGAGTTGTTGGAATGGTTCCAGAGGAGGGTCACAAACATAATCAGACGGTTGGAGCACCTCTCCTAGAAAGAAAGGCTGAGATTGTTCTGTCTGGAGAAGACAAGGTTCCAGGGAGACCATATTGTGGCTTTCCAGTTCTTAAAGGGAGCTTATATACAAGAGGGAGACCAACTTTTTATGCGGTCTGATATTAATAGAACAAGGGGAAGTGACTTCTATGGAAACTATCAAGTACCACCAAGTTCTAATTCTTACAATCATATCACAGAGAATGGTCACAGAGTTCGACACCTTGCTCCACCTCTGGTGCTGTATCCCATATAGTCAGCACACCAAGCTCCCCTAATGCTGCTGACAACCTAATGTTTGTAGATCTTACACCGTTTAGGAAGCTGCCATGTTACAGCTCGTTTATTTGCTGAATTTCATCCTGGAGATTTCTTCAGTGTTTTTTCTTCCTTTAGAGAGAAACGTCCCAATAAGTTATTCCCAATAATTACTACGCATAAAACTATGACTATAGTAATTCAAACTTCTCAATATATAGAAAGAATTGTGAGATCACATGTAGTCTTGTTATGAAAATCAGAGCTTAAAAGGCTCTTGATCTGCTCACTGCTTACAGAGTAAGATGATTCACGCTCATAGTATTTATCAGGACAGTATTATCAGTCCTGAGTAAGGCACTGAGCTTAACATCCACGGCAAATGAATAGTTTGGGGATGGGGGAGAGCACATGCAGCCAGAACAAGGTAAACAGAAATTACTGTGCAGAGATATAAAAATGACAACATGGAGCCCAGAGAGCAGTCTAATATCTTTTTGTCAGCATGAGATGGAAGGACAAGATGATACTTGCAGAATGCAACTGCTAGTCATGAAATAGTTTTGTTCAGGAGTGATCAGAGATCAACATCCCTTTAAGGTTTCTGTAACTTTAAAAACTTTTATCTTAAGCTTAGCAGAAAATTTTGAAGTCCAGGCAGACTGGTTTGAGAAATGTGCTCTTTATTTTTTATTATCTTATTTTAATTTGTCTCTGGAAACAGTTAATATATTGGATGTACTGGATGGAGGAAACAGTAACTTGTATAAATAATCCTCACTAGGTATTTAATTTCAAAAATGACAGGATAACAAGTGTTTACTTGGTATTCATTTGCACAGAATGAATTTGCTTTTGTCTTTCTGTTTATTTTATGCTTTGCTTGCCTGATTTTTGGGGAGATAACTTTGGAGTAATTGAAGAAGGTAGAGGTATAACTTTTATTCCTTATTGATAACATGAAGCAAAAATGGCAATGATATCACATTTAATTTTGCATTGACAGAACAATTCCACACAGAGTTATCAAAATGTTTTATTTTTTACTTTGTTATTTATTTGAGCATATAAGCTGTACTGTAGTGAGAATACAAGAGAATTCTCTGGCAGAATGTGAAGGTTTTGGAATATTTCTTGCATACTTAGAAAATAACTTGTGGCTTAAAATTAATGTTTATATTTACTATTCAACAAAATTGAAATTTGCTGAACAAGAACAATTATTGATTGTAAAATAGTTTATTTAGGCATATTCAAAAATTGCTGGACTGGGAGTCCTTATATGGGGAAGCAGAGTTCTTGGTCTATGGTAAATTCTAATAATATAATATTCTCATGAACAAACTATTTGCATTTGGGAGGCAGCATTATACACTAGTAAAGATAGTAACGTATTCCCAGTTTCCCAAATAGCAAAGAATAGAGCTGAATTTGATTTTTTCCTGTACTGCCAGAAATTGCCTGAGGCTCAAACAAAACTCTAAGATTCAGACCACTATTCTGTTTTCTGCAACTGCTGCCTATTTGTTTTTCTATAATGTTCTGGTGAATTTGTTGTTGTTGTTGTTGTTGTTGTTTTTGTGGTATCTTTTATTTATTTATTTATTTATTTTTGTTAGGTTGTTGTTCTAGGCTATTTCTTCCAACTTCCTAGTCAATTGACACTGAGGATCAAGGAGCTGTTTTTTCTTAGTAAGAAAATATTTGTTTATTTCGTGACAGAAATGGTTTGAAGGCACTGTACTAGCTGATCATCTTCTGTTTTTCACAGTGGACCTAAGAAATGGTCTTAAAACTGTAAGTGCGCTTAATATGTTTCAAATTATTACTTCTAAAATTTTTCAAAATTGATCTCCCTACTTTTGCAGGACTTATTTTCCATGTGCATGGAAATGGATGCAGTATTGCACAGTCACCATGCAGAAAATAATTCCAATATGATTTCTGAGGTAGAAGAGAGTAGAGCATGCACAATGGAAGTGCTTTTTGTGCTCTACCATACTCTCTATAAGCAGAAACAAAACACTTTTTAGAAGTGGAAGCATTGATAAGGACTGATCCAAAAGTAATGCCTCCTATTTTATTATGTCAGACCAGAAAATTAGAAGTAGATGGTGGTATGGCAGTAGAAGTGGAAATTTCCCACCAGTATTCCATTATATTTTGTTGCTGTGTGACAGACATCAGCAGAGGGGCTGTCTGACAAAATAGCCTCTGACTTGGAAGTATGTATGAAGAGAAGGAGCATTTATGGAGACCAAACTGTGGATGTGAGCACAGTGTGATGGTGGGTGGTGTATTTCAGCAGAGGTGACAGCAACAGTGGGATACCTTCGCTAGTGGAGTTTTTACTGGAAAAAAAAAGCATAGCTAATGGTGCTGACTATGTTGAAAAGTATTGTTTTTTAGCTGAGAACTTGCTCTACTGACCTGCATTATTGTGCTCTTTGTACCTGTTGTAGTTTCCATGGAAATAAGTAGGAGGCATTAATAGTGGAGCAGTCTACATACATGCTTTAAGAACAGACAAAATCAGGCACTAATCCAAAATTCTCTTCATTCTCTCAAACTGTGGACAATGTCAAACTGATATAGAAAAGATCTGTCACGGACATTGTTGCTTTGATTCCTGTGAAACGTTTTTGATATAAGTTATTGCAGGGCTAGGAGTCACTGTTGAATAATTAAACTCAAAAGACTGGACTCCGTATGGAAGTATCAAGAGTTAAAAATGGATAATAAATGGTTAATAGACTCAAATAGGATTTAAGGGACAGATCATTTCAGAAATCATTTTCACTGAACAAGGATGTTGACATTTTCCAGTCTCCTGGATTGATTGGACAAGTGGAGTAGCCTGACTGAGCTACAGGCTAATAGAAAATATTTATATTCACACTGACTGTAGAAACAGAATATCCAAATTCAGAAGAAATTATATGGAAGTATCCTGTGTATTTCTTTGGCCACGATGTAGCATTAAGTGAAGAATCTGCAGTGATATATTAAGATATTAAATAATCTTTTACTGACATATTAAAAAGTTAAATAGTCATTTACTGTTTACATTAAAGAGTCAGTTGTAAACATACAATACTGCCTACATAGAGTATGACAGCTTTATCACTTCTTATCTAGCCCTCTGTTCCTGACTCACAGTGTGAGGATTTTGAGATGGGAGAGATATTTGGATTACCTAACTAGTCTGCACTTGTTATAATTTTTATTTTCTTTCTCTAAACGCACTCAATCTGTATTAAAATGGAAAGTCTTGAAGCCCTAAGGCTTATCAAGAAGACATAAGCAATGCCAGCCCTGCATTCCCTCCCATTAGCCAGCTCTTCTCATTTTTGTTCAGGTGAGAAATTAATGTACATACAATTCTGCATTTTAACAGTGTAGCTGTATCAGCTAATTCTTTTAGGAATTTTAAAGACAGAATATTACACAGTAAAATGAATGTATAATGCTGTGCATTTGGTCTACATAGTAAAGACAACAATTAATTAATTACATTAACAATTTCACACACAAAAATTGTGTTTAAAATTTTGGTTCATTTATTGTCATAATTAGGAGTTTGCATAAAGGCTATTTTTTGTATCTTTTAATAGCTTTTTTTCATAACAAAATATATATTTTTAACAAAATCAAAATGAATAATATTTTGATTCTTACTGCTATATTCTTTCTTCTTATTTGTGACTGAGCTTCTTCAAATACTTTTTTGTTCCACTTTTTGGTGTGATAAATGCCCATCTCAAGCCTATGACCCCTTAAAATTAATTAGATAATGCCTAAGTTATTCAGAGAAGATGCTAACTGAATAATTGCTAAGTAGTGGTGATTTTCTGCTCTTGATGTGTTTCACAAACTTCTTGTTTGAGCATTGAAGCTATACTGTAGTGAGAGTGCAAGGCTGTGGTTCTGTGATTTATTTTTGTTGGGCTTATTTTTTCTTCAGTTATTTATACTTGCAAATATATATGAGTACTTGACAGAATCACAGAATTGTAGGGGTTGGAAAGGACCTCTAGACATCATCGAGTCCAACCCTCCTGCCAAAGCAGCTCCCTAGCCCAGGTTGCACAGGTAGGTGTCCAGGCGGGTCTGGAACATCTCCAGAGAAGGAGACTCCCCCACCTCTCTGTGCAGCCTGTGCCAGTGCTCCGTCACTGCACTGGGAAGAAGTTCCCACACTCATTTGTGCAGAACTTTCTATGCATCAGTTTATGGCCATTTCCCTTCGTCCTATCATCACACACTACTAAGAGTCCAGCCTCATCCCTTTACCTCCTGCTCCTCAGATATGGATGTGGATCAGATTCCCTCTGAATCTCCTTTTTTCAAGGCTGAACAGACCCAGATCTCTCAGCCTTACCTCATAAGAGAGGTGATCCACGTCTATTATCATCTTTGTGGCCCTTGGTTGGACTCTTTCAAGGAGATTCCAGTCTTTTTTGTACTGGGGAGCCCAGAACTCAACACAGTACTCCAGGTGAGGCCTCACCAAGGCAGAGTTGAGAGGGAGGATCACCTCCCTCGACCTACTGGCCATTATTTTTTTAATGCACCCATGGATCTCATTAGTCTTCTTGGCCACCAGGGCACACTGCTGGCTTATGGCCAGCCTGTCAACCACCAGGACATACAGGTTCCTCTCCTCAGAGCTCCTCTCCAGCAGGTCATCCCCTAACCTGTACCGGTGCATGCGGTTATTCCTCCCTAGGTGCAATATTCTACACTTATTCTTGTTAAACCTCATCTGGTTCCTTTCTGCCCAAAACTTCAGCCATCCAGATCTTGCTGAATGGCAGCATAGCCTTCCAGGGAAGGCTGTGCTGTCTTCTTATTTTAGAACACTTCATATGGAAATAACGGGTAAGTGTTTTAAGTAGTTAATATCCATACAGTTCTGTTGATATGTGCTCTTGGACACAAGTTAATAAATGTAAATATTTTTTAACACATCTTTTTAGTGTACAATGACATACCAGAGAGTCATAGAGAAAGAGAACTCACATCTGAATCTGCATATGCCAGCATCATTCTGATGTGCTGTGAGGTTTAGTGCAGTTCTTTTAGTCATTTTCTTATTAATCAACCGTACTGTTAAAGTAAGCATCATGTTCTATCTCACGTACAATTGTTCTTGTGAGAGCAAATTTAGAAGCTCAGAGTTTTTTAAATGGTATCCAGTTGTGTGACACTTCTGCATGTTGCACAGGGAGGCCTGTCCCTTGTTACATTCAAGGTCAGGTTGGACAGGACTCTGAGCAACCTCATCTAGCTGTGCATGTCCCTCTTCACTGCTGGGGGTTTGAACCAGATGTCCTTTAAAGATCCCTTCCAACTCAAATGATTATGTGATTTCTGTGATCATGGATCCTTCATTGTTAACTACAAGGCTTCTGAATATATGGTTGAAATACATATACAGGTCCAGAAGCTCTCAGCTTCTTCTTGTGTTTTTTTTTAATCCATTTACTAGATGGGGCAGATTGTTGGAATTAGTTTTTCTTAGCTAAATCAAAGCCTTACTTGATTGATAATCAGAATATAGAAAGCAAAACAGAAAAAAGATTTAAAATCTCAAAGGACAAGGGTTATTTGAAAGTCTATAAAAAATAATAATAAAAAACAACAACAAATACAAAATCCATCTGTCATGCTTTATGCATGTATTCACAAATCTTATATCTAGTAACATATACTTTTATACTTGTTACACAACATAACTTTTCCTTTAGCAATGATAACTTTGATCGTTGGTAGTATTTATGGATTTCCCTGATTATAAGATTTAAATGGTTAACGAATGGCAAGGATTTAAAAGTTTCCAGTGTACTTGAAAGGGAAAATAAAAAAAAAAATAATAATAATAACTCTAATAATCTCACAGAGACCTTTTAAAGTTATAAAACAGACTTTTTGATAAAAGCTTGCATGAGAATCCACGATTTTATAGAGTCTTTAAAAGTCCCTTTACTGCTTTTCCCCAAAAGAATGATGAGTGAAAAGTCCTTTTGAATTCTGTTCTTTTGTATTCTGTATCACCAGTCAGTATATGGAGGAAATCTAATTTAGCTATTTATGAACAGATATTCCAGAATAACTATTCCTCAACAAACACACCTAAAAACTCAAGATTTGATATGGTGTGTTTTGATTAGATAAATAAGTTACTAAGAAATAAAGTAGAGTTGGTTCAAAAATAGAACCAACAAACCAACGAAGGCAAAAAGAGGTCCAAAATGATCTAAAACAACAGAGATCTAAAACCTGAATCTCATAAACTTTCATGAAGTTAATTATACATTTGAAGCTCACAGCATATTTAAAGAATATTAGAAATCCTAATCAAGGCTAATTCAGTAAGCTCTGTGTTAGTGAAAGCTAAAGAAATGGTCAAAATTCCCAAATGGATATAAAGAAAGAATGGGGGAATTGAAGTCATTACATTGAATTGCAGATGTTGTAATTTTCAATGAGAATTAAGAACCTTTCTCCCTCTGATCTCATCTTTAGTATGTCTTTCAGATTGTCCACAGAGAGAATGCAATCTGAATGCATTGTGACAGATGCACTTTTTCCCATAAGAAGGCCACTGCTATTAGTTTAGAGCTTGTTACAGATGACAGAATTGCTTTCTAATTAAACTCTTGGAAACTTTTTTGAAAATAGACTTTTAGAGAAGAGAAATTTTATATTCTACCAACTGCTTCTTTTATATGATTTTCTTTGTATTAGGATTACAGATGCTTTTCATCCAAAACCTTCATATAAAGAGGTTTCACTAAGTAGTCTTTTGTTTTATTTTTCCCCCACATAATACACACTCTCAACAAAATCATTCTGATTTAGAAGTAAGCTTTGGTGCACAATCATGGTGAAATAATTTTCTCTTGTAAGAATAGAAACAAGGTCATTATATAAAAAACTAAGCAGGGAAAATCTGCTCCATGAGGTTTAGTTTAAAAGATTTATCTCCAGTAGTAACACAGGAGAAAATTAGAATATCCTCAAAATTTCATAAATGTATGAAAAGTAGCTAAGACAAATCAGTCCAAACTATATTCTTTAAAATAGCTTATGGTCAAAATATACTTCAGTCTTAATGCATTTCCAGTCTTCATCCTAGCAATTCAGAATTACAAAAGCCTGTACAAAGTCCACTGAATCACAGTCATGATTCTCAAAGATCAGAGTTCCAGGGGGAAGCCCTCTCACTCCTATTCTCCTGTGCTAACTATGCAGGTAGCAAAAGACAGAAGGGGCCAGACAGTACAGTTCTGTTCATATCCTCATCCAAGGATCTGACTCTATATGTACATCCAACACAATAGGAGAATGATAAATGAAGTTATCACTTCGGCTTATTGGTCCAGGCCATGCTGTATACTCAGTGTTGAGCTGCAAAATGCAAAACCATCCAGTAATTTCACTTAAATTACTGACAGGATGAGGGAAATGTGAGGATGTTGAGACACTGGAACAGGTAACTCAGTGAGGTTGTAGAAGCATTCAAGGCCAGGCTGGGGATTTCAGCAACCTGGGAGGTGTCCCTGCCTATAGCAAGAGGTTGGAACAAGGTGATCTTAAAGGACCCTTCCAACCCAAACCATTATATGATTCTGTGATATTATGATTCTATGATTATACTTCATGGAATCCATCAGGTATTTTTGATGTTGTTTGTTTGTTTTTAATTATTATTATTATATTATTTTTTGAAGTGCTCCTCTTGCCTCTGAAGTAAGTTTAAAAGAGCTCACAAAAGAAAACTTGAACTTAGCTCCTAATCCCACTGTGTTTGGAATTTCCAGCTATTGTGTCATTGCTAACATTTGATATCAAGGAGCAATAGGACAGCGATTTGAAAGACAATTTGTCTAAAAACTGGTCTAAAAATCAGTTAGTACATGTCCAACTTGTTACTCATTTTAATACATCTTAAGAAAAACATTAAAAATTAAAATAAGTTTTGTTACATTATACACATTCACTATAAAGTAATAAAATGTTACTATATCATACACTATATGAGGGCTGCTCCAAAAGTAATGCCTCCAATTTTATTATGTCAGAAAATGAAGTCAGAAGCAGCTGGTGGTGGTGGGACAGTAGAATTGGAACCTTCCCACCAGTATTCCATTAACTTTTGTTACCCTGTGACAGATGGCAGCAAACAGACAGCTCGACAAAATGGCATCTGACATAGAAGTGCATAAGAACAATTGCACCCATTGACATTCACTGACGTCGAACATTTCTGGAGATCAAACAGTGAATGTGAGCACAGTGAAGCTTCAGCAGTGATGACAGCAACAGTTGTTCATATCTGCTGGCACAGACATTTATGGGTGTGGCATGCAGGCTCCTGTTCATTACAGATGAAAATGTAGAACTAATGGTGCTGACTATGTTGAAAAATGTTGTCCTGAAATTTTATCCTATCAAACACTTGCTGTGCTCATTGCATCTATTATACTTGCCCTGGAGATGAGTAAGAGGAATTACTTCTGAAGCAGCACAGACAAATATGAACCAAAACAATTCCTCTTCACTCCATATGGTAAAGGCATGCCAAAATGTTGGACACCCACAAATTAGTAGCAGCCCTATGGAGCCATGATATATCATTAGATCTAGAACATTCCATTTTGAAATGGTTTTTCTTCAGCTGAATCTTCTCATTTCCTCTAGCATAAAATACAACCATTCCCAAATTATCATAGATAACCACATCCTGTGTATTCATAGTATACCAATGCATGGCTACAGGAAGGAATTTTCAAAACTAGTAAAAAAGCATTTTTAACATTTACAGGAATAAAGATGATGAAAATGTTGGGCTTCATTTGTTGTGTTTTGACAAGTAAATAAGGAAAAGTGATTTCAGTTTGACCAGAAATTTACAGCTTAAACATTTCCAGACATTTATTCACTCACATATTACTCCAAAGCTATTTATATCGATGGTACTACGTATTTTACAACGGTTATAAATAAAAAAAAAAAAAAAAAAAAAGATAAAGAACAAAATTTTATGTATTTTTATACATTTTTACATATAATGTAATATATTAATGAATTGAGAAGGCATAGGTTCACGACTTCTTCGTATATGCCAGCAGTATTACTGATGTGGAAAAAGAAACAATTTTCATGTAAGAGAGTTGAAGAATTATTTAGCAAAGTATTCATTGTCTGTAAAAGTAAAGAAAGCATTTGACAGAGTGGATTGTGTTACAGTTCATAAGCAACATCAGACATGATGACGTTCTGAAGTTATAAAATGTCCTATGACTGTATTGGAATTTCTTTTGAAATCTGTAAGATGCAAATTCTTCTTTCCCATCTCCCACCCCTATGATATTCACTTTATTAATCTGGGATTGAGAAAAAATATTTTTGTTTGAAGTGGAAACCTGTATTGATGAATTCTAGGATAAGAAAAAGAAAGAAAAAAATGGTTTGATATTATAACAATCTCTGTCTTTGTAAGAAAGTAACAAAGAACGTGATATATATTCCAGGAGTCATATACCCCAGACAGGCAGAACTCTGTAGGCTAGATCAGAATTTTGATGCCCGAGTGTGTAATGATGATCTTATTTTTTTATGAGACGCTGAATTAACTAGCAAAAATAATGAAGTACTGTTTTCTTGTTATCAGTAATTGTTAAGTCTTCTAAACTAAATAATTTTTTGTAACTAATTATATGAAATGTACAGGGAATCTCCTTAATAAAAACTCAAAGTTATAGAAAATATTTACTCCCTTGTACTGTTGCTGTGAAACAGTATAATAAATTGGAATATGTTGCAGTTGACTATATGAGGTAGACTGAAAATCCATTAGATTAATTACTGTTCATAAGTATAATTATGTTTACAGTACACTATATTTCTAGATGTCTAATGGGCTTTAAAGAAGTGCAAGGTGTAATTAAAAACTTTTCTTTGGAAGGCTAATCACTAAGCATAGAAGGAAGGAAAAATTATTCCAACCAAGATAGTACATATCAAGATTCACTTTCCCTAATTTATAACTGTGTTATCTAAATAAAGAGTACACTTGCTGGAAATCCTAGCATTACAGTGAAATCATAGTTTGGTTTAACAGCAAATATATGTATTTGAGAAAATCCGTAACCTTTTACAGAAGACAATAATTTAGTGGGTCTAAGTTGAGAGTAGTATTATTTACATAGTGTAAGTATCTCATTCAGCAGCTTTTGCTAACTGAAAATGCAATAGTGTATGTTATTGTGTTTATATATAGTAAGAAGTGATGAAGAGTAGATAGATATGCATGAGGACAAAACAGAAATTTGATTAATATTGGAAGTTGATAAAAAATTGTATAAAATATAAAATAGGGCCAAAAGATAATTGGAAATGTCATCTAGAGAAGGAACCTTTGCTTTAAAATTGATATCTAAAAGTTTAGCACCTGAATTAGACTTTTTAAACTCTCTCTGTAATTAGCAGTATGAAATATAAATCATAATGCATTATATTACAAGAAAAATATCTCAGGTGGAAAATATGTATATATCCTCACTTCATGGCACCTACTTCTAGTCAGTATGGCATTCTGATACATTTAAATGTCTAGTGAGATTAAACTGAAGTCTAAAAATCAAATTGTATTATACTACTGACAAAATGCTTTTCATCATGTATTTCTCTAAATTTTCCTTTAAAATCCTAATTTATTCAAATTTGTAAAAATATGTCCAATAAATTGTTACTTTAGAGAAATAAATTTATTTTTGTTTTTGTTTTTGTCTTTTTAAATTGACTCACAAAATCTTCCTTAGAAATCACTTGTGTAATATTTTTAGTTTTCTATTTACATTATTTTTATCGTAAGAGATAATAAAATCTTAGGTTCTACTGATGGCTGGTCATCATAAATACGCTTAAAGCATAATCCTCTGCAGGGAAAACTGAATGATGTCTCCTAATACTGAATTGGGTATGCTATATCACATTGTAATATATTTTGCCTTTGAGAATACCTGCTCTTCAGTAGTAAGGAAAGTTGCACCAGTCATGCTGGCATGTTATTTCATAATTTGATATTATATTCTAATTTGTATCTCTTAGATTTAAAGACAGGCATTTGAAGAACTCTAGGTTTACCTTTAGTTTAGGGCATGGACTCATGAATATAGGGATGTTGGTACTAATTGAAAAGTGGCCTTAAAATGACACTTGTGTGAACAATATGAATTCCACATCTAATCAAATTGTCAATGGAAATAATCTTTAAAAAAAATGATTCAGATAGGTTCCTTCTAGATTTGCTAGACAAAAATAGAAGTTTATGGTTTAAATGAGCATTTGATCATCTTCTCAAGAGACTGGGAAGGTAATGGTAAAGATTATTTAGATCATATGGCCACAGAATAGTTTTCCTATAAATAGGGGAATTTCCTAAATATATATACTTTAAGATCACACAGTATATGCTGTAATCAGCTACACTCAAATGTTTTATAAATATGTTGGCAATTACTTACATGAATAAAAGACCAATCATAGAATCATAGAACGGCTAGGGTTGGAAGGGACCCCTGGGATTATCAAGTTCCAACCCCCCTGCCACAGGCGGGGCCACCAACTTCCAGAACTGGTACTAGATCAGGTTGCCCAGAGCTCCAGCCAACCTGGTCTTGAGCATCTCCCAGGAAGGGGTATTGTTTTGTTTTAAGAAAGGTAAAAAGAAACCAGTGTAGAATATTAATATTTTGATTTATACTGCCAAACACAGGCAAAAAAAAGTTAGTTAATTTAGATATGCAGTTCTCTCCTTTAATTGAAAAGTTGTCATCTTAAGTAATGTCTCTACAATTATGTTCTTACCTTAGAGGAAGTAGCTTACAAAAGATTTAAGACTTGTTGTTCTTGTTTTAAACACATATATTTGCAAGAGACTGTAGTGTATTCCTCATAAAATAGCATCATAGTTTACTTCAGAATGCTTCAAAAGTCTGGTTTGATGTCCTCTTTTCATATTGTTTTATCAAGTTGCAGCATAAAAAAAAATGTTTATGATTTATGAGTTATAAAACTAATTAACTCTCATGAACTAAAGGACCTGGACTTTAGCACCTGAGCTATTTCTTTACATGTTGGACACAAAAAGATTTAACATCTAATCAGAACCTTCAATTAGCTATTTAGAAAACAAAGATTTCCCCTCACCAGTCTTAATATAAATTTTTACAAATTGTAAAAATATATTTATTACAAAGATATAGATTTCATGCATTGAATTCCTTAATATTAATTAATTAGTTAATTAATTTCAATAACAAAAATAAGGAAAATATATTTTGTTAATACATGTGAGAGTCATTACTGCAGTCATAAATTTAAGGATTTCATGCTCAGAATGGTAATAGTAAAACAGCAGTGGGAGTGGGGAGATGTATTTTTCTCTAGCAATTATGTCATATTTTCCGTCCTCTTTGTTTTTACATAAGTAGCAAAAGCTTGGTTGTTCTTTAAAAAAAAAAAACCTTATTAATGTCACAGCTGGTCAATAACTATAATGCAGAAAGCTCCTTCACTGGTTAGTGTGGGATTTGATTTTGCTTTTCATACCTTCTCCGTCCTTGTTTTCTTCTTCTTTACTGGTTTTTCATTTTATAATTTTCCTTTAACATATAAAAAAAAAAAATTGTTATTTTGTAATAGAATCTTTATGTTGAATTAATAAAAGCCTTCAAGAAATAAGGTTTTTTGTTTTGGTTTGGTTTGGGCTTTTTTTTGGTTGTGGCAGATTTATTTATGTAATTATTTATTTTCCTAGAAGAGAAATATATCCTCAGAATACCTTCTTTGGATATGCACTATATCCAAAGAAGTTCTTTTATATCTTTTTATTTTAGACAATTCATAGATACACGCTTTATGTGGTTTAGTTGACCACAGCTTTACAGAGAGGAATGTGTTAAATCTGGTAGTATTATTTCAAATATATGGAAGGATTTACTAATTTCTAGAAGGATCATTTATCTTTTTTTTTTTTTTTTAAGAAAATATTAATATTTAAATAAATCAGTTATATTATCTTTTGGCAGATCTATTGTATGTTTCGCTTTTAGCTCATGGTTTTCTTACACATACAGGATCATTGAAAATGTAGCATGGCAGAAATTTTTATTGAAAAAGATTTGTGAACACATTCAAAAGCTACCATTCACAAGCAGATGATGGCGAATATAAAATATTGCATTATACAGAATTCACATAACTATTTTTCTATAGAGATATTCTCTCATATTGATTTCTTATTAAACAATTTTTAGTCACAAAGAATTTCTAAATAAAGTCTTTGTAGATTATTTTAAAGTTACCATCAGTTTTTTTGTAAATTTCCTATTACTTTTTTCCTCACTATTTCATTTTTTTTCTTCAGGATTTTTAGAAGAGATTTAGATTTAATTGAACTTCTCCTGGTAGTCTTAATGAGCACTGACTAAATGAAAAATTAATATTTTAATCTTTATATAATTTTTCTATGTACAGTGACTTCGTGGTTTTCAGATATGGCATTTTGTACACAGTCATGGCTCCCTTTCATCCTAGATCCTGAAAATAACTAGTTTTCAGCTTTAATTTTATTACTGCATAGAGGTAGAAAACAGGTAGAAAACATAGGAAAATATAGATAGAATATAGCTAGAAAAATAAATATCTGTAGTTCAACTGGTTTAGAATCTTATGTACTGGGAAATCAAAGATCTCATGTTATCAAGAAAATAATAACAAATTGGCAGCAAAGAGGTGCTGGGAGCAGGAGGGAATGACTTCAGAGTAATGATGAATAAAGCTAAAAATAAAAGGGTTTAGCTAAACAGTAGCAAAAGGGAATGGGAGAGAAAAGAAAAAATATTTTATATAGAAAACAGTCTATCCTAGAAATAGTGAGCTGAGATTAACAAAAGGATCATTTAGACTGAACTTGAGTAGATATCTTGATAGAAATATGTATGAAGATTTGAAATAGACCCCTAAAGGTAGTGGTAGAAGATTCACCAGATATTTTCTGCACTTGAGAGGACAAAATACAGGAAAAAAATAGTTGGAGAAAATCCTATCTTGACAGAGATTAAATTAATAACCTAATAGGTCTTTTCCATCTCTAACATGTTGCTATGAAACTGCCAGAAAAGACTAAATTTAATCTTCTCAGTGCCTTTTATTCTTTTCTACATAAATTATTTTAATCTTTCCTGCGCACTTTCTGCCTCTTCTGTCTCCTTTAACACAGATTTAAAAAGGGTATTTAAAATGTTTTTATTCTATTTCCTCTTCTCAACTGCCGATTTTTGTTCTCAGATGAACTAAACACGAAAATGAATTGTGGTTATCTAGGTATTAGAACTGAGTAGGATTTGTTTCATTCAGATGTTCTCTCAGAATTTTCAGCATTTTCACTAAGCTTTGTAACATTTAAGAAAAGTTACATTTAAGAAAAGAATATAATAAATCTGTAATTACTTATTATTTTTTAATATTTTATTAAGAAATTCTGGTCAAAAATGGCACAGGCAAGCACTTAAAATGGCCAAATGATACTGCTGAAGGAAATAGAATGTGTCACTAAAATCTTATAGTACATTTTACTGTCAACTTACTGTTCTTTGTTTTGTTTGTAATTATATATTCTGTTTCCTTTCATGAGAGAGGATGGCCAGT
>VXAB01004146.1:0-47779 GCA_013399175.1 Odontophorus gujanensis | reverse complement strand
TGCTTTACTTTCAATTTATCAATTTATTCAATTTATAGATGTATGTTGCAGTGAAGCTACCAAGCAGGTATAGCATCTTTTCTGTGACAGTCCTCATAGTCCTCAAACGTCTTCAAGTCATCAGTTTTTTTGTCTTTGTTACAGTGAAAAGCTGCAAGGAAAGGAAGAAGTGAATATTATGCTGTGCCAGATACAACAAATCATGAAATGAAATAAAACAAAACAATACAGAACAGAACAAAACAGCAACAACAACAGCAAAAAATTGTGTTGTTTCATTTACTGCGTTAAACTACTTAATTTTCTGGAAGGAAGAAAACAGAATGAAGGTAAAAAAAACAAAACAAAACCAAAAAACCCACCTCGATTTTGGTTGCCAGAAACACTGTAGTCTTAGTATCTGTTGCTGATGATGACTTACTGAGCCAGGTATGAACAAAGGCCATCACTACTGGAGCAATTCATTATTGCAACATAGATGATATTCTAATCTATTGCAACATTGTGAATTTTATCTACACAGGTTTTGAAAAACTGACTTTAATTCAATTACAGAAATTTTACCTTTGTCTTCCTTTAAACTTCAACAATAAAAAAACCCAAAATGCTGTTTCTCTATTATCTTAAAGTACATTTATAGCTTGTCATTTCAGTACACGCCACTGCTTAATACTTAAGAGAACCAAACAAAATCCAAATATACTCAGTTAGAAATTGTGTCTTGACCATATTTTGAATAGCTTACTTGCTAAAAATATTGCTTCTAACATTCTGTGTAAATCATTTATCTGTCAGTGATTATTTCTTGTTGTATACAAAGCAAGAAAAAACAAAGCAAGCAAACAAACAACAAAGCAAATTCAACCAACTAATCAATCAAAAAGTCACAAAAGCTTTCTGGTGAGAAAGCATTCCATGAGATCACTTCCTTTACTACTCTAATTAAGTAACAAAATTCTAAATTTTGTTGATAACGTAGATAATGCCAAATTACATACTTTAAAATACACTCTAGGCATTATCAAGTGTGATCAGACTAAGTATTGTTTATGTTTTTAAGAATATGCAGCCACTAATATTTACTATATTCACAGTTAAAAATAAAATAAAATTAAAATTAAAAACATTAAGAGCCTTTTCTGCTCCCACAGATGAGTAGCAGCACAATTCTCTGTAACTGTTACCTACTGTTAAATACTATCCCCTAAAATAAAAATACTACATCTCAACACTTAGGGACAAAATGGCTTCTCTACTACTATGCTGTGGTCTGCTCCTAAGCAGTGTCTGGAGAACATTGGCTCTCATGAAAAAACAAAACAAAACAAAACAAAACAAAACATAAAGCTCCAGGGAATGTGTTTGATTACATTACATAGGTATTCAAGATGTCCCACATTTTGAGTATCCATCTTGTGTAACCTAAAAAAAAAAAAAAGAACCTAAAAATCTCAAAAGAACGCGTAGTGTAAAAGTACTTGACGCTCAGCTACTCTGGAATTCTAAGAGATCCACTATTACAATATGATCTACACACAGGAATGAGTTACTATCCTGATTAATGTTAGCACACGAATATGAAAAGACATAATTATGGTTTGTAACTTGCTATAAAGTCTTGCCATAGAAACTTGCTAAAAATATATGACAACTGCAGGTTCTATAAGCGAGAATGACACTTTAAAATGATAGCTTAATAATTGTTAATTCTTTTAATATTTACTCCAATATCATTAATCCAAAAGAGTTCATCTGGAATTAGTGAAGATGTCATAAGAATTTCTAACATTCATTCAACATTGCCTCAATCATTACTAACAAATAAACTTAAAAATGCAGTATTGTGTTTCATATTTCAGTGCACATCATGATTACAATTAATGGGACTTATTTTATTTTTTTCTGGAAACAAAAATAAATTAGTAGAAAGCTATATAGGAACAGTACAATAATTCCAGGTTACCGAAGTAGGAGTCATGTTCCCTTTATTGGTAAAATATTCAGATTGTTGTGTTGAGAACCATCTCCAAGCACACTATTGATAACTGTATATCTATTATCCAATCACACCATTCCAGTTTTAAGAAGACACACATTACAGTGATTTTATAAATTCTATTAGTTTTTATTAAATAATGATACATATGAAGATTGCTTCAGGAACAGAGATGAGACTTCTCAGTTGTCATTATCTTATTGTAACACATACGTCAATAACTTGAAGCTTTTCTTCAAGAAAATGTTCTAAGACTTCATAATCATCTCTTCTGGGATACTTGGAGAAGGATCATTTCAGTCTTCTACCTTAGAGTGGAAGTGATGGAAGAGATGGCTTGTTGTATGTATACCCAGAGTGAGAATAAGGCAGCAAATGAGGCAAGTGCTGTACAATTGTTATATTACAAATTCTAAGCAGCTCAACAATAAGAGGAAGATAGGAAAGTTAGCGATATTAACAATAGGGAAGTTAATGAATGGTTTATAAAGGGAGATAGTCACAATCATGGATCCGGTGATGCCTTGTTGGCCTGCAGGGGGGACAGCAAGTTAGCATTGTCTCATTGACTTGCATGGTTGCAGTTCAGTAACCCTGCTTCCTCAAGAACTCTTCATATTTTTATCCTCTTTATAGCATCATTTTGATTTCCAGGGAAAGTAGTTGATTCTCAAGGGCACTTATGATGTATATGTAAAGGTGATGGTACTTGTCAGGGGTACTTAAGTTTTGTTCATCAGAGTTAACAACATGTCTATAGTACATGCCCCTCTTGTTGGGTATTTGGCAGTTGATCATCTGATGATCCCATGGTGGTTGGCTAGGTATGCACATTTACTTCATGGTGATCTCCTCCTCCATGATGATCCCCATAAATCAGCATGAATGCCCAAAAAGAGCAACAGTGAAAACAGTTTCTCCTGGTCACAATAGAAACAGTCACATGTTTCTCTTACTGTTGTCATCATGGTAACCATTAATCCCCAAGCCTGCGGAGCAAATTATGTTTCAGACTGGTGCCACTGAACAAGTTTTGAGCCAAAAATTTTTCCAGATTATCACAAGTGGTACTAACAATAATAAAACTTCATTTAAAGAGTAATAAAGAACTTTTTGGAAATACAATGATCAAGAAAATCACAAATACAGTTTCATTCATCTCTTTATTTCCATCAAAATAACAAAAGGCTTTCTTTCTAAAGTTCATAATGAATTATCAAAAAAGAAAATAAAGAAATATCAAAAAGAAAATCAAATCATAGTACAAGGGACAAAATATTCATGTTGTTAGTAAAATATTCATTATTAAAAAATAACATCAAGAAACATGGTGTTTTGTCAATAGCTTCCTAATACTAGAAAGGAAATTAATATTATTTTCAAATTTCAAATTTCAAGAAAGCAATCAAAATGGTCAAAGCTAGGGAAAAAAAAAAAAAAGAAAAAAGTGATACTGAATTAAGTGGAACTACAAAGAATATATAGTGAATACTGCATAAGTCTAGTACACACCAGTGGGAAGGACTACGTGTTTTTAAGCATTTTGTTTGGGAATACAATACCACTGAAATACTAAAATATTACATCTGTCTGCTGAGTTTTTTCTAACGATGTATCCCTCTACTTTTCTAATGATACATCCCTCTAAGAGCAGTGAATGTTGTCTACCTTGACTTCAACAAGGCTTTTTATACTGTCTCCCATATCATCCTCACAGGTAAGTTTAGGAAGTATGGGTTGTATGAGTGAAAAGTGAGGTGAATTGAGAGCTTGTTGACTGACACATCTCAGAGTGTTGTAATCAGTGATTCAAAGTCTGGTTGGAGACCTGTAAGTAGCAATGCTCCCCAGGGGCCAGTACTAAGTGCAGTCTGGTTTAGCATCTTCAACAGTGACCTGGATGATTGAAGGGTTAGAATGCAACCTCAGCAAATTTGCTGATTATACAAAATTGGGAGAAATAGCTTACAGACCAGGAGGCTGTGCTGTCTTTCAGCAAGACATGGACAGGCTGGAGAGTTGCACAGGGAGGAACCTAACGAGGATTAACAAGACAAGCTTTAACAGAGACTTTCATCTGCGGAGGAATAACTGCATGTATCAGTACAAGTTAGGGGATGACCTGACAGAGAGGAGTTATTCAGAGAAAGACATAGACCTCTTTGGTGGACAATAGGCTGATCATGAGCCAGCAGTGTGTCCTTGCGGCCAAGAAACCCTATGGTAACCTGAAGTGTGCTAAAAAGATTGCTGCCAGTAGGTTGAGGGAGGTGAACCTCTCCCTCTACTCTGCTCTGATGAGGCCAAATCTGTAGTACTGTGTCCACATCCAGGTTACTCAGATGAAACAAAACAGAGAACTTCTAGATGGAGTCCAGTGGAGGGCCACAGAGATTGTTAGGGGCCTGGAGTATCTCTCTTAGGAGAAAAGGCTGAGATACTTGAGATTGTTCAGCTTGGAGAAGATGAGAGGGGATCTTATCAATGCTTATAAATATCTACAGGGAGATTGTCAAGAGGATGGTGCCAAGCTCTTCACAGCTGTGCCCAGTGACAGGACAAGGGGCAATGGATACAAGCTGGAACACAGAAAGTTCCATATGAACATGAGGAAAATCTTCATTACTTTGAGGGCAACAGGGCACTGAAACAAGCTTCTCAGAAAGGTGGTGGAGTCTCCTTCTCTGGAGATATTCATAACATATCTGGATGTTTACCTGTGTAACGTAGTCTAGGGAACATGCTTTAGCAGGGGTGCTGGACTAGACGATCTCCTGACATCCGTTCCAAACCCTACGATTCAGTGATTCTGTGATTTCATATAATTTCAATTTGAATTGCTAGTGCAGTATTGTCCAGTACTGTCATATTTGAAGGCAAAAAATGTATTTTTTCTTATCATATATGCATATATTGCTAATATAATTATCATTATGAATATTGTTCAGAATTTTGACTTTGGGCATTAGGGATGAAAATTGTTGGTATAAAATTCTAAAACTCTTTTTTTTCCTGTAGATATCAAAGAGTGTGACAGTTTACACAATTATGATGTGTTTTTACTTCTCTTTGGAAGTAGAAGAAAATAGCTCATAGGTTTCTAAATGTCTTTTGCCAAGTAAAGCTATACTTATAAAGAAGATGAAGGGTTAATAAGATAGATTTACTGACCTTGAAATAAATACACTTAATAAGTGTCTAAATGTACTTGCCTACATTAGGACTAGGAACCTAATCCCCTATTTAAATCAGAAAGCATAGAAAGCATAACTGTCTAAACATTGATGTCCTTACATTTCCTTACACTGTTGATGCAACTTGGAGAGAAATTCAGCTTGCCCTGCAGTAGATACTGAGCATCCAAGTCATTTATGAACATACAAGCATCAAGTGTCATTTGAAATGTTCCAGACATGTTGATGGATTTGGATATACAGGTCCTTCTGGAGTACAAATGAAAACAGGCAGAACACTCAAATGACATCACAAATGGCACTAAATATTATTTTGTTTATGTGAAGAAAACAATCAACTCCCCACTGTTTTGTCAACTGAATTACTTTCTATGTTTTTTTCTATGCTCTGGTAAGACACTCAGTTAATTTGGCTCAATACACTTGTTGAGTGCCATGTCAATATACTTGTTGAGTGCCAGCTTCTGCCAGCTAACTTCTGGGCACTTGAAACTATTTCAGGAATATATGTGATTTATTTCTTTTAACAATGGTTGATAAATGATATTTATCAGTTTGTCAATTGTTTAGCCTCAACCTTACATTTTCATTAAATTATTTAAAAACATTTTTATTTAATTATACTCACAAGAAATGATAGAGAATATGAATATTTGAAATCTATATATCTCTTGATTAATCTTTCAGATTTCCTGTCTCAAGTTAATTTAGGTAAAACCACATAATTGTTCATGTTACTGGTTATATTTGAAAATTGTTCAGTTGCAATTTGTAGATTTTAACAATATTCTGACAAGTTGAAGGAAAAGATATAATGCTTTTTACTATGTCACCAGGACATTTAATTTTTCTAATGGAAAACAACAAAAAGTAGAGACACATCAAAAATCTCAGTGCTCAGGTAACATGTCCAAATGTTTAATCAGTGTCAAGAAATGTCAAGTAGTCTTGAAAGGTTACACAAGCTGTTGCAAATCAAACACCAAACTTCCTGCTCCTTAGGAAAGAACAATATACGGAGCACTGAAAGAAAGATGACACTTAAAGATTTTTTCCCTCAGAGGTTATTTAAAAATAAATTCTAAGTTTATTTGTTAAACCATAATTTTTATAGTTATAAAATTATAAATCTTTTTAAATTTTTGTGAATTAAAGTCGAGTTGGAGAGAAGACTTTGCTAAGACTGAAGTAGAGAGTAAGATTATTTCAGATAACATCTTTGTGAGTATATTGTTGACTTACACAGATCAGTCTAAAGACTGGTTGTGCTATGAACAGTAGCATCCGTTTATTCTTGAAAACTGGAGGATGTCCTTTCCATGTTATACTTGAGTTTCACATAGGAAAATACTTTCTTTTATAATGGTTTTCCTTCTTTCATAGAAAGAATTGACTTTTGCTGAAATTCTCCTCCATCCATCAGAACCATAAAGAAAAGGGATACAGATTTCACCTAAGTATGGTTATGAAGAGGCATTTTCTAGTGTGTTTTCTGCACTGGAAGATAGAAGTGAATGAGCTGTCCCATCTTTTGCAAATGCAGGATATTATTCCTCTTCTCTGCTCCTACTACTATTGCAACCCTATGTTCTGACTCCTTATTCACAGTAAATTTCAGTTGCAGGTTGTGGCAATTCTTTAGACAGTTTCGGAGCATGAATTAATATTTGTTATTATTAAAACAAACAAATAAAAAATCTGAATGAGACCTTTTTTTATAGTTTTAGTGACCTGGCATACCCTGCTTTCCAGGAAGATGAAATTACTTGTGTGGTTGATTTTCCAGTTCTTTAATAGGTGGGACAAGGTAAATCCTTTAAGTTTTACACAGACTTTCATAGGAGATTATTCATTATCTGTACAATTTTTCCCACCTAATAAAACACACTGTATCACAAGATTTGCTTATTACTTGTCAGGAAGTATGTACTAATCAATACATGTACTTACACAGTTTTAAAACGTCATTTATTTAATCTGCTGTTTTAAGTAAGGGACAATATACTAAGATAAAGAACTCAGACACGACATTTCTCTTTTCAAAGTTAATAACGACCTGTGTTACAGTACTGTTGTAGTAGTAGAGAATAATAGCTTAATATCTGCCAAGCGTAACCCATCCTTAGGTGTGAAGACCCTAAACATTTTCCTTTCACTATAACTTTTTTTTGTCTACTTACCATTCATTTAAACTTCCCTGAAGACAAGAGATTCACTTCTACTGGTCCATTAATCTAATTTGTAATTTGTCTATCAACTCTCTAGTTATGAAAATCATATACTGAATTAAAGCCTCTCTTAAATACATAACTATTCACTTATCAATTTAGCGTTGAACAGTTGACCAAAATTATTGAGTTACAGCCTGAAATCCGTTTAAAATTATATATATATTTTAAATATTTTCTTTGCATAGTGTGCTGTGATAAGTTAATTGAATAAGGTTACGTAATTTGTGCAATAACATGCTCTGAGAAACCAAAATGTCACAGCAAAATAATTTCTTTAAATGACGGGCAGTCAACTCTATCAAAATATTTTATGACTAGAAGCATAAAGAGGAAGATTACCAAAAGCAAATCACGTTAGCTTTCTCTGCATATAACAAAATAGTTTGTATGCAGCTGAGAAGATATTCCCTAGAGTACCAAAGATTCTGAAACTACTAAGAGAAGTACCAAAGACATTATGAGTAATTTTTATTGCTATATAGAAAATGAAGGAAAGAGTAATAGTCAAGTCTGCCAACACCACCTTCATCTTTCAAATAACCAATTCTTTTCTTCTGAAAAGCACACTTGGGAGAGAGAGGCTTAAATAAAACATCTTTCCTGCTGACAGAAGGGTTTATTGTTATAAACTATTGTTATAGTGTTTTTCATATAATAATCAGCATTAGAAAATAACTGCATTTGTTTTTAATGTGAATTTTAATATTAAAAAGTTACTGAGTAAAATTACGCACAGTATTATCAATAATAAGAAAAAATTCATGGGTTGACCATAAGGCCTAGAGTTGACAGCTAAATATAACAGCAACAGTAACAGAATTAAGATTAATTATTTCAGATGTTTCCTTAAATGAGATCTAATAACAACCTAGAAATTGTAATATTCATGTCATAAATATTGATTAATTTTAGCTTCATGTATAGAGTCTCCTAGAAACAGTAGCAAATACTCTATTTGTTTGCTTGAGCATCAACTGGATAGGATTGTTTTGTGGATCTTTTTCATTACTATTATTAAGTTTGGAGAATGGAATTGACAGTACATTTGATCTAGAACTCTTTTTAGACATTTTAATTCTTTCTTTTGATGTCAAACTGACTTTTCAAAGGGCAAAACAAATATATGTTCCAAAGATTTTATTCAAGCATGGACATGAGAAATTGCTGCTTACGATAAGGGAAAATAATTTACTTTAAACTAATTATACCAATTAGCTTGAATTTCAGAAAAGGGAAAAGATCCAATTAAATGATCATAAGAGTGGGTATGATCACATATACATACAGTCTAGTCTTTGGATGCACATCTTCAGAACAAAAATATCATAAGCCTGAATTAAATGGTGAAAGTTTCCCTCTATGTCTAAGTTATGCACAACTCATTCCAACACTGTACATATTCAAATTCAGTCTTGAGCATGGTCAAAGCGCAACTTCTGCAGCATGCTGTGTCTCATGCTCATACCAGCTACCTAGGCAAAGAAGAATGCAAGCTTTTCTTATTGTCCTGGCTTAATCTAGGGCAGAGATTAGTTTCTTATTGTCTGGTGTTATGCTATGTTTTGGCTTTAGGAGAAACATCGATGTTTTATTTGTTGCTCAGCAGTGAAGTGCTGCACAGAGCCAAGGACACACCAGTTTTTCAGCTTATCCTACTGTCTTGCCAGCAAGGAGACTGGAGGGACACGAGCTGAGAAGGAACAAAACCTGGGGAGCTGTCTTAAATTGGCCAAAGGGATATTACATACATGCACTACTACATACATGTGAAAAATACTTTAAAACTGAGAGGACTGACTGGGATGGGGTAGCTTTTGATCAGGGACTGGCTCAGCATCAGTCAGCAGGTGGTAAGCAATTACACTGAGCACAACTTGTTTTTTAAATATATAGAATTATGGTTATTTTTCTCCTCCTTTTCTATCCAATGTTTTTTTTATCTCAACCTACAAGATTTACTCTATTTTCCAATTCTTCTCCACATTCCACTGAATGGGGAGCAGTGAACAAAAAGCTGTGTCATATTCTTGCTTGACAGAAACAAAATTGTACTTTTTAACCCATTTTTGGGGTACAGTTTTAACTTATTTGAAAGAATCTTCCTCCTGACAATGTCTCTCTAGAGACTGTTTTCACCTAGCTGAGTACTTACTGGTAGTCAGAGGTAAAAAAAATTTATTCTGGACTCTTCTAAAGAACAGTCTTTCTATGCCATTTACTCTTACAGCCAGAGAATATGGTCTTTCTTAATTTTCAAGTACAGATGTAGGCTCAGATAATCAAATACTATTCAGTGTTAAAGTAAGGTGGAAAACATTTGAATTTATGGAAATTAAACTGTTCCTAGGACTTCGTAATAAGATTGATAAGAAATGTGCTGAGAATAATTCAAATGAATTTAGAAATAACTGGAAGGTGTAAAATTCAAATTATTATAGTAATATAAGCTATGGTAATTCTCAGGGAAATAACATTTTAGGCTGAACTTCTAATTTTTTATACTTAACACTTTTTATTGCTGGGGTCTTTAAATACTTACTATTGACTTAAACTTGTCTTCCAAAGTTAATATATATTCTACTTTTGTCCATAATTTTGTCAAGAACAATATGGAATATTCTTAGCAACTTCATTTTAAATGCATCTTTATAAGTATTTACGCCGTGGGTAGAATCTTGCTGGAACTATAAAATCCTTAAAGTGGTAAATACCTTGGCTTCGTAAAATTTCTTCATGGAGCCCTTGTCCAGAAGTAATCTTGATCAACTTGATAATGTATATCATAATATGGAGAACACCATTTCACCTGCTAGAACAAATTATAATTAATCTGAAAGGTACATACTTTCACTTTCTTTAAATCAACCCTCCAACTTGCTTTATCTGGTTGGAAATAATATATACATGATTGTTTTATCAGTTTATATGTATGTGTATATACAGCTGAGGAAATAATGCAAAAATATCTGCAGTGAAAACCATCTCTTAAATGTAAATGCTCAGGATTTTGTAGAACAAAGGTATTTTTTTCCTAAAGAAATTTCCCGAACAGCCATATAAATAATTGCCTTTAATTTATTTATTTCTCTCCATATATCCAGTAGGAAGTTTTGAGCTGCCTATCACATAAATATGTACAAAGTAGGTCTGTAAACCTTGGTCAAAGTGTATTGAAACAAGATATTATTGAAGAGAAAGGTTTCATCTGCTGTTTCTTACCAACTTTACAGATCTATACCTCCTTTCTTTTATTTCTTATTTTTTCCCATATCATGACAGAACTGCTGAATGCTGACAAGACATTATATTTTGTGAAAAGTTCTACATCAACATTTGAGAGCTGTAAAGAGGCAGATTTAAAGTGCATCACATCCATACCCGTACCATAAGAACCTTTGCATATTTAGTTAAGACTTCAGAAGAATTATTAAACTAAGAACTCTTGTACTTATGTAATCAAACATTTATCAAATCTTATCAAGAGGTATTCTGAGGAGCAAAACTGTGTTCTGTTCTTAATATAGAATTCTGAGAGAAAGAAAAGATTACATTATGAATTATTTTGTTAATAGCCTATCTGTAATATTCTTACGGTCTTACAAACTTGCGCCGCTTGTTAGTGACACATGGTTTTTCATATATTTAAAAAAGAAAAAGAAAGATGCAGGCTCTCTGGCAAATTTTAGGGTATATGAGCAGAGGCCCTATTAGATTTGTCTTAAGTAGTAATGTCAATGATGACCCTTTTTCCCACTCACTGTATGTCAGTTATAGGCTTTTAAGGCAATGCTATGCATATGTCAAGTTTACCACAATGAGTCTCCAGTGCTTCCAGCTGTTGTTGTAATAGAAAAAGTAAAACAGAGCATAAACAAGACAACTGATGCTCTGTTCCCCGAAATTCTGAAACTGTTGAATCCACTTGCTGCTGAAAATACTTTTCACAGCTCTAATACAACTTTAATCTTCACATATTGACATTTTCAGGAGAGAAAACTAGTGGAGATGTCATTTTATAAAAGCCAACAGAGAAAAAAAGTTACAGATGATAACAAGTACTTGAGGATTTTAACTAATTTGATGGAAAACAAGAGATGACTGTGAAAGGACAACAACCGCATGCAGTCTATTAAGGTTAGACATGTTCTTTTATTGTGCACAGGTTTAAGAATCAAACTACCAAAGCCATCAATGGCAGTGTAGCTCAAGTAGAAAATGAATAAAATATTGGGAAAAAATACAACAGAGACGATACAGGCACTAACTATTTTTTCCCACAGATTTCAAAGCTTTGACAATAATTTATTATTTAAATTACAACAGAAACTGTGTCAAGTTACTTGTGCCTTCTTCAGCTATATCAAAATGCATAGATAATGAGGTTCTGGTATTTATTTAATTGATATTTAATGGCAATATGCAGCATGGTGAAATATGTGTCTTACTTGAATCTCTCATACTTCTCTTTCTCTCATGCTTCCTACTGTGTTTATATAGTTCACTTGATACAGTTAAATGTATATCTGCATTCAAAGAGAAATGGTATGACAGCTGTGAAAGGGAAGATAATTTCATAATATATGATTATGGTGAACTGTCAAGGAAAAAGGTATAAATATTTAAAGAAGTTAGTCATCAGGTTTCTGTAAAGCAAATACTTTCACTAGAAACAATGCTGTATCTTAACTCATGTCTGAAGGACAGTTAAAATGAATGTTCTATTTTGGTAAAACAATCTTTTAGCACCAGTCAGTGTCTAGTCACTACATTTTCTAAATAGAGACACTTACAAATCTAATCACAGAATCATAAAATCATAGTATCATAGAATATTCGAAGTTGAAAGAGATTGAGTTTAAATCCTGTCATAGTATCACACAAAAATCGAACCATGTACCCAAGAGCACTGTCCAAACAGTCCTTGAACTCCATCAACTTGGTGCTGTGACCACTTCCCTGGGGATCCTGTTCCAGTATTCAGCCACACTTACACTGAGGAACGTTTCCCTAAACCCTACCTGACCCTCCCCATGCCATTCCCAAGAGCACCAACACTGTCAGAAGAGAGCAGAGCTCAGTGCTGTCCCTCTGTTCCCCTCATGGGGAGCTACAGGCCATCATGAGGCCTCCCCTCAGCTTTCCCTGCTCTGGACTGAGCAAAGCAAGGGGCCTCACCTACTCCTCATAAACTATCTACTCTAGATCTTCCACCATTTTTGTTGCCCTTTGAATAACTGTCTAGTAAAAGAACATCTTTTTTAATAATCGAGAAAATAATAGAATTAAGTGCATTGTTTGATATATCTTGCATATTTTTTTCTCCTAAGTAGTATAATATAGCCATGAGCTATCAGTTTGGTTAAAATAGGCCATATGATTTAAATGCTATTGTATTAACATGCCTCTGTAGGTGTTCACCATAGAATGCCTACTTTACTGGTATCTACCTCGTTTATTTTGCTTCGTCATAGCAATTGGTTTTGTTCTGTATTTTTTTTTTTTAACCAGGCATTTTATCTCAAGTAATTTTATCTTTATTTCAAGTAATATATTGTTCCATTAGCTTATGTCTTTTGCCTTTATTTTCAAAGGAAAAACAAGAAAACTACTTGATGCTTGTATGCATCTCTTTTTAGGAATGATGTCAAAGTATACTGTTATAAAGGCCCTAGCCTGAGATTTAACTAACTCTTCAAAACATGGAAAATTATGGCTAAGAGATATGATATGATATATTCTCAGGAAATGTGAATTTTCCAGACATAAAAAATAAAAGAGGAAAAAATGACAAAAGTTACAGATAGTGCCATGAGTGGTGGCTAGCCAGATTTCATAGAAGGTTAAGGTGATTTATGTGGAAATTGGCCAGGCTTCACAGGCAATGAATGCAGAGTACTGTGGATGATCTTTGCAGAAAAATACTGGAAAACTAACAGTACCTATGAAGCTTTCTTAGCAGTACTGTGTAAGTCTTTGCTTGCCCATGTAACTAGAAGAAATAACAAATTTGGATGAAGGTGTGGTAAAATCAGCATGTTGATAATCAGGGGAGAGACAGAGGCTGAGAAATGGTGGACCATAGAAGTGTAAGCACTTCCATATTTTCTGAACATACAGAATCAAGGTAACTAAGAGACCTCTCAGACCTGAACACTGTAAATTATAATTAAGTATTTAGTATCTTAGATTATATTACTTTTCATAGAGATGTCTGCAATTTACATTAAAAATACTTCTATTACTTAAGAAATCTAGAGTACATGCTAAAACATGCTAAACCATTCACAGAGAGGATGATAAAATAGCCTTAATGTGAGGAAGAATTAGCCTTTGATAGTTGGACAGATAGGAAGTCCCATTACATTTGTGTGAAACTTGTTTAAATAAAAATTAGTAATTTACCCTCCTATAATCTGAATTTATTCATGATTTTCAGGAAAATACAGTTTCCAAAGAAATAATTAACATTGTACTTTTAAAAGCAGTTGTCTTAGATTTCCTTCCTAAAGGCAACAACAAACAAACAAAAAAACAAACAACAAAAACAACCTTAAAATATTGTTATATTTGCAAATAAAGAAATGAGCGATGGTGTTCTAACTTCAAAATTGTATGAATATAAAATTATTAATTTCTTTAGAATTGCTGTTCTTTCGTATCACTAGTAGTAGCTATAGCTTGGAAATAGTTATTCCAAGAAGGAATGCTTGTATTCTGTTTAGGATATTCTTATTGGGTTATTTAAAAACAGTATAAATCTATACTGCTTTATTGCAAAAATATTCATGATGTAAGAGCAAAAGTAATGTGTACATGTTTCAGTGAACTGATATGGAACATTAGCAGGGAAATAAAAACTTTACAAATCCTGTGAAATCCTTCAGAATCTTGTGAGATTGAAAACATCTGAGCGCATTTTACTTTTCCATAACCCATATTCACACAAATACATTATGTAGGATTTATCTCTTATAACTTTAACTTCTACACTGTCAAAGTCTACATTTGGGCATGACACCCGAGGCTCTTTTCTCTTTGCCTAAGTAGAGAAAAGTACTTCTAGAGAATAGTGTATTTCATTCTAAACTAAATATTTAATAAAGAGTGACTCTGTCACCAAGTATCAAGCTCCATCAGAATGCACTACTTGGGTGTTAGCCACTTGGAGGCCTTACCAGCTGGTAGTGCTCCACTGGGACAGACTTTTCTTGCAGTCTTGTGCCTTAAACACAGGCACTGCAATCTCATAAAGTACAGAGGTGGAGAACAAAATTTTGCATTACAACAACTTCATGAGTTGTTGTCCACACCCCGTTCTGCTAGGTACCACAGCGCAGGCAAAACTTCAGGTTCAAAAGCACTTTTCCACTGTGATCATGTCTAATATGAAAGTTTTTCAACTCCATACAGCTCTGAAGGAAAAACTTTCATATTTAAGAAGTTTATGTGTTTTGTCCAAGTTGATTTCTCAGAAATTGTCTACCCCAGACTACTCTCAACTCATTAAGAGCACTTGAGAAATCAGCGGTCTTTCTTCACTAAGAAAAAGTGGAAGTGACTCACAATTTTAGGTGCTCAGCCCTTTGAAGGTCCTCAGCCCTTGAACAGACTAGCTGATGTATCTTACTCATAACAAGACTTTAAGTTCCTGCTTGTCCTGCAGCTGTGTGGCAGATACAGATGGTGCCCAACAGTCAGAATTCTGAAAACTAAAACTTATAGTCCCTGAAAAGTGAAGCATGATGATATTCATAGACTCTGTCAAGGAAATGATAGAATAAAAACCCTCAAAGTTTCAGCTGAAAATGCCTTTCAGCTATGACTGCTGTAAAATTTAACATAGCCCTAAAAGAGTGCATGGATGCCTGTTGCAAAAACTGAAAGTTCTCAGAAAGATTTCTGGCTGCTATGTCAGTATCTGTTACAGAACAATAATCCTTTGCAATGCATTGCTGAAGCTGACAGACAGTATTGTCATTAGGGTATTTAAAAATTATGTCTTACTTATCCTCTTTCAGATCAGACCAATTTTAAAGAAAATCAAACTGATCTTAAATGGAGATCACATTTCATTTTCTTTCCTTCCTCTTTTTCTTCCAAAGATTTATTTGTGCTAACATCCTGTATTCTCATTCTTTTTTATTATTTTTATTTTTTTATTGTTTATGACGTTTTTTATATTCTCATCTACACAGATGGCTACCTCAGTGGCTCTTTTACATGATCTTCCACTCTCACCTGTCTTGCTTCCATTAATCACTTATGTATTCTATGGTTCTATAATTTGAAAATATTTCATATTTCAAAAGAAGGATGAATGGATATATATATATAATTTTAAAATTCAGTTTAATTATTATTGATAATGGTGTAAATTAGCAACCTCCTAGATAATAGTATTAGGGAAGTTAATTTATACCAAGCAAAATATTTAATACTGTTTTTAATACTGAATATTTTGGAATCTCTGAATTGCTGAAATGATTACTTGGTCATGATAACTGTCAAATATTTTAGTGATGATAGCGTGCAGAATATTTGCATGATACATATCTTATCAGATTGAAAAATGTTTACTAACCAGTAAGGGCTCCAAGCATATACAACATGAATAATCTGATCTGTTAGCAAGTTGAATCCAGGTTTGCCATTTTATTATCATACACTACAAGAGAAGGAAACATGCTACTCTCTTCTTCTATTGTGTCACATAACAATTTGAGTTAAACTATACAGAACACTAAAATGCCTATTAATTGCAACAGTGAGCTTTAAAGAGCAGCAACATCCAATGCTAATTATTCAACTATTCATGCAGAAATTAGTACAAAAGCAGTCCCTCTCAACAGACTATTCTCTCTTTTTTGTTGCTGTTATTGTCAATATCACACTAGAAAGAAGTAAGAAAATGTTACTCAAGGCATTATTGGAAATCTTTTCTTTTGAAAGACAAAGGCACGAGAGTTGTCTGCAGAGCAGACTTAGATACTCTCACATTAGTGTTCATAAATCTACTGTGACAACAACAACATATTACACTTCATATTAGGCTTCCCAAAATTTTGTCCTGAGATTGCTAGTACACTCCAGTTACTTTCAGTAACTACTGCCCCTATTCAGCTGTGAAAAATAGGTTGACTTTTGACAGATATTAGATGTATCCAATAGTATTGAAAAGCTATTACGGGGGCAAAAAACAACTACAAAAAAAAACAAAACCCTGTATTGATTGTTTCAGAGTTCACAAATAAATCTATTTGGATGCTTTCAAGATTTGTAGCTTCAAAAATGAGCTTTCCCTTTATTTACAGCAATGCTGACAGTGTTGTCACTGAACTGTGCCAGTACTACAGAGTTTGTTGTAATTGCAGGACACTGAGAAATGAATGACAGTTGTATCAGGAGATCAGCAAATGGCTCTTCCAACAGCTTCTTCTGTGCTTCAGTTAATTGAGCAAATCTACACTGAAAAATCTCATATATAGTACTGGCTGGAAAGGCAGGCTGCTGATGGCAGTTTAGTTACAGAGCAGAAGTGCGAGGGGCATTAACTTTCACTCTTAGCACCTCAAGATCAGAGTACAGACTTTTCTTTTTGGAAGCCATGACAGAATATTATTCAAAACCTAACACTGATCTGCTTAAAGGAGGACTATTTTTCTAAAAATAAGCATAGAACTAATGCTTATTTGTCTCTCTCTCTTAAAGTCTTTTTCTAGTTCTTTTATATTTCTTCATATTTTACCTCAATCCCATGCTGTTACATAGTTTTGGGGTTTTTTTTTGGTAGTAATAGTGATTTTTCTTTTTAATATTGGAAAAGTAAATCCATTTTTAGCATGAGACATTTAGTTTTGACAAAGTTACTCTAAATAATTTTTCTCAGTCACATACTATTATTAGAATGGGTTTTGAAGACTTATCTTCATATATAAGGAGACTGACTGTATCATAACCCCATACACTGGCATTTCTTCATTCAGACCAAGGAACTGATTAAAGTGCACAAAACTATGTATTTCAGCTTATGCTCACTGTTTTCTGATTTCAGAAATCATAATATGGAATGAAGGAGAGGGTGATGCTGTACACCCCAGACTAGTGAAATGAGGCAGTCAATGCTAAAAGTTCAGAACTGACTCATAAGCACCACTAAAGGCCTTCCCTCAGGCACATTTTGATCTTAGAGACCTTGACATGTAAAAACTGCTTAAAGAATAACAGCCATTCATAATCTTTCCTATGCTGATTTGTTGCAGTCTCTTCTACCTCTTGAAATTTACTTCAGAGGGAATAGCATTTTGACAGTTATTTGGTGTAAATCTGAAGCTGCCAGTCCAGAGGAATGGTCAACAAAGAATTGTTGATATGATTCACAGACTGGGTCTATCACCTGCAAAGTAACCTGAGCCTTGACATCCAGTACTGCTGAATATAATGACATGCTTTATTTGGTCTCTAAGTCAATAAGAGAGTGGACTGGAAAGGAGAGACAATTTCCTTAATTTTTTAAAGACTCCAAACAGAATTACCTCTGGAGGCAATGGCAGGTTTTTAATGTTATGGAGGAAGTGGATCAGCATGGGCTTCTGTAGGAACATCTCCCTTCAAACATGACACTTATATGCATGAGCATTATTTTCTTTTCAGTAGCAATCAAGTGTCTACCAGAACATTTTAATAATCTCTAACAATGTAAATTCTGCAACTAATTCAAAGCTGAACCCTTTATATTACTAATGTTGTGACATGCCAGTAAAATCAATAGAAAATGTGGGATTTACAAATACAGGTGCAATTATGAATGTATTTGAACAAGATAACAATACTAAGAAAACTATCCAAAATAGATCTATTACAAATAAACTTGAAGTGAAAAACTATCATCAGTTCAGCCATCCCCTTATCTGGTTTTATTTTTTCATATAGATCACTTCATAATGTAAAAACACACAGTTTTTGTCTACCTATTATTCATTTGGAGAACTATCAATTCTATAGGCCTCAAAAGCTGTTATCTCCCAAAAAACTGCATATGAGGAAAAAGTGAACTAGTGGTCTTACATCTTTTATCCATATCTACGAAACGAATTTCTTTTACATTATACATCAACTTGACAGAAAAATTGTCTACTGCTTTTCTACAGTCGGTTCTGAGTACCGACTGATGGCAACAGATGCTTAAGTGGCAGAATATATGATCATAAGGAGATATTCTGGGAGTAAAGTTGATGGAATATAACAGCAGGACCTTCTCCTTTTCAGCTGAGTTAGAGTTTTATGTCAGTGTTATGTCAGTACGCCCTATCTCATGTGACTACTCAAAAGGTAAATTGTGTGAAGGTTTGTGAAGATCCCTTCCCTAAACACAGACATATCAAATGGAAAAGCAGTGATGTTACAGATAAATGGTTACTAATATGCTGCTGAATCAAAAGATAAGTGTTCCAATGGGATTGAATCTTCTAATACATTTGCACCTTTTCATGTCACTAATAATAGACATATTAATTAGACGTTGCAGAGGCTGTGAAAAAGCAAAAAAAGAAGTTTTGATAGTAAGGAGGATTTTTGATGATACAGACGTAGCAGCAGCATTATCATTTGGGGGAAGGTGATGGAGCACTGGCACAGGCTGCCCAGGGGAGTTGTGGAATCTCTTTCTCTGGGGATATTCAAGACCCGCCTGGACGCCTACCTGTGCGACCTGGTGTAGGGAACCTGCTTTGGCGGGGGGTTGGACTCGATGATCTCTTGAGGTCCCTTCCAACCCCTATGATTCTATGATTCTATGATTCTATGAATATCAGTTCATGGTCCCTTCATGTCACAGTGGAGATACCCCGCAGGTCATACAATTGGATTGTTAATGAACACATAACTCCTAACAAAAGAGTTTAGGGATTAATCAGTCTTATCTGTCTGAAAATTCTTTTAATTTATTGTTAGTTCTTGGCTGCTCCCAATCAGGTATCTCCTGCCTAAAGTTATTTTGAAACTTCAGGATTCACAGAATCACAGATTCAATCACAGGATTAGAGAATTGCAGAACAATCAAGGTTGGAGGACATATAAGATCATCTGGTCCAACACAAGTGCTCGGGTAGGAAAAATGGTAAAAAAGGTTGCCCAGGAAGCTTTTGAAGATCTACCAAGACAAATAATATAAAACCCATCAGGACAAATGTCACTACACCAGCACCCACACAGTAATGCGTTTTCCATCCTTTACATGAAATATACTGTTTTCAAGTTTCTATCCATTGCCTACTTTCTCTGTCACTGGGCACCACTGAAAATAGCATGGTTTCGTCTTCTTTGTACTCTCCCTTCAGAGATTTATAGGCATTGGTAAGATGTCCTGGGCTTCCTCTTCTCCAGGTTTAACAGTCTCTGCTCTCTCAGCCTTTTCTCACAGGAGTGGTGCTCCAGACCCTTGATGATCTTAATAGACTCTCTCCAGTATGTCTAGGTCTCTCTTGTACTCTCTAGTACTCAGGGGGTGGAGGGAGAAAAATGATAATATAACCTTCTTTGAAAAATAAAAAAATACATATATCAAGTCAAAATAAATCTACTTATTAAACATTTAAAATCAGAAAAGAAATGTACTTTTTAGAAGTGCGCTTCTAGCAGAAGTGTCTATCCAAGACAAAAGTAAAAAAAAATTCAGCTGCATTA
This sequence comes from Odontophorus gujanensis, assembly GCA_013399175.1. Taxonomy (NCBI): domain Eukaryota; kingdom Metazoa; phylum Chordata; class Aves; order Galliformes; family Odontophoridae; genus Odontophorus; species Odontophorus gujanensis. Next base: position 27,677 of record VXAB01004146.1, on the reverse strand, counting down.
ATAAAGGATTGGAAATTCACTACTTCCATGGTAAAGCAGAAAAAATTCACATCATTAGCTGCCAGTAAGTTTAAAGTTCTTAATGATCTGTATTACATTCCCATGGGGTCAATGATATACAAAGTTTAAAAAGCATAAGAGTGACAGTTTACATAAATTCTTTTACTGTAGATTTTAATTTTTTGTTTGATCCACATGAATTTAATCTTTCATTTCAATTTAGCATTTTAGTACTACTGTAAGAACATATTAACAGAACATTATAATCCTAGACTCAGTATGAGTCTATTATTTGACATTTAAATGAATAAATCAGTAATTAACTGTAAACAGCTTCCAATCAGAAAAAAATAAAAAAAAATAAAAAACTCTATAAATTAATAGCATTAAAATAAGTTTTCTCAGTTCTTGAACTTGGATACATAAATTTAGGTAAGTATTAGCTCGTTGAAAAATCTATCAAGGCATGTAGCTGTTTCTATAAAGCACTTTATAATCTCAGGACAGCTGGATTTCAGTGATGTTTATACTCAGTTTCAATTTGATCTTCAAAAGTTTATCTGAACTCAGGAATTAGAATAGGGTCTTCAATTTCTAAAAATGTATAATCTTATGACCTATGCATTTTTACACAGTCTAGTACTATAATATTTGTTAAATATTCCTATTAATGTCCAACGGTCAGAAGAACCTTTCCTCTCAAGACTATGTCACTAACTACATCTTTTTATTAAATGTTAATATTATTAATAATATGAATAAATATAATAATAGTCCAGTGAAATTGCAAAGCAATTTAAAGATGTAATAATAAACCCTACTAATAGTGGTTGTTTTGGAAAAAATGTTTGGAAGGATTTTCATAATTCCTGTTCTAGAATCGGAATCTGCAAGATTAAAAATTCACAGAATCACAGAATAGTTAAGGTTGGAAGGTACCTCTGGAGGTCTTCTACTGTAAACATCCTGCTCAAGAATGAGCAACTAGAGCAGTTGCTCGTTTCTAAGGCTTTTGAAAAACTCTAAAGATGTAGAATCCATAACCTCTCATCACCCACACAGAAAGAAGTGCTTCTTGATGTTTAGATGGAATGTCTTGTGTTCCAGTTTGTATCCATTACATCTTGTCCTGAAAAACAGCATGGTTCCATCTTTCTCCCTTCAGGGATTTATAGGCATTGAGTAGATATACCCTGGGCCTCCTCTTCTCCAGGCTGAACAATCCCAACTCACTCAGCCTTTTTTCATTGGAGAGGTGCTTCAATCTCATGATGATCATGGTATCCCTCTTCAGTATGTCTAGGTTCTCATACTGAGGGAAGAAGGAAGAAATGTTATGAAAATCTGTATCATTGTATTTCAAAACTCCATTTCTTTTCTTTTGCCTCTGGCCCATCTCTGTTAAACATGTTGATGCCTTTTGAATCACTTTGTATCCTAATATGAATCTTTTCTAGGAAAGAATTGGAAATAATTTGTGCATGAGGTGGTAAATAGTCTTTTTGTAGGGTACTATTCCTGATGGTTGCTTATCATAGCAACTGCCTGTTTCACTCTTGGCTTTCAGGTACCTGAAATTATGTATCTTTATTTTCTTATGTATTACAGGACCATCGACTAACTTGTTATCTTTTCTCTTTCAATATTACCCCTAGCCTCTTGAGAGAAATTTATTGGCTCCTTGTGTCTTTCCTGCCCAACTCAAAACCACTTTGCCTTGTACCAAAAGTTTCTTACCTCTTGGAAGCCTACTTTTATGATTTATTGCTCTTTCATTTTAATTATTTACAAATTTCTACCATGTGCAGTCTAGAAATATTCTTCATGGGAAGACAGATAAAGAATGAGTTCTTACTCACTTTTGGGCAGATCATGGTTCATTTTCTAGGGAAGTTTAAACATTCATTTTTTTTTACCCAGTTTGGAATGAAAAGATCACTTCCCTTAACCATATTTGAAATGCCATCATCATAATCATAGAAAATCTCCAAGTCTCAGGCTTATATATGCAATTTGACAATATGGTCTAACATGTATTTATGAGAAAGTGACACAGTCTTCACAGTCTTCCTGAAAATCTTTGCAGTCTGGTGAAAATAGAAGTGGGATAACTTTATATTGTTATGCTGGACACACAAAAGTAGTGAACATGAAGGCTTGATACTAGATCAATGCTTCATTTTTGACCTCATGAAACAGAAAAGTGACAAAATAGAAGGCTACACATTTCTTCTTTGTAAAGATTTTCATTCATTTATGTTTCCAGGATCACTCTCCTCACTTAAAATAATTTAGCTGCTGCAAAATAAAAACTTCATCTTTACAATCATATATGACCACTTCAGAGTTGCAACTTAATATTCTATGGGAGAAAAACGAACAAACAAACAATCATATTCTCATCAGAAAAAAAAGGAAGAAGTGCTCATCTGTGACAGCACTGTCCTTATTCCACTACAGTCAATATGAGAGAATCGCCAGGCTTGGAAAGGACCTACAAGGTCATCCAGTCCAACTGTCCACCGATCACCAAATATTCTCACTAAACCACGATCCTCAACAAAGTGTCTAAATGTTCTTTAAATACCTCCAGGGTTGATGAGTCTACCACCACCCTGGGCAGCACATTTCAGTGCTTGACCATTCTTTTGGAGAAGTAGCATTTCCTAACATCCAGTCTGTGGCATAACTTAAAGCCGTTCCCTCTCGTTACACAAGAGAGGAGGCAAACACACAACTCACTACAGCCTCCCTTCAGTTAGTTATAGAAAGAAATAAGGTCTCCCCTGAGCCTTCCCTTCTCCAGACTGAACAGTCCTAGCTTCTTCAGCCATTACTCGTAAGGCCTGTGCTCCAGAACTCTCAGCAGCTTCTTTCCCTTTCTCTGGACATGCTCCAGGGTCTTGATGTTTTTCCTGCAGTGAGGGGCACAAAACTGAACACAGTACTCAAGGTGCGGCCTCACCAGTGCTGAGTACAAGGGGACAATTACTTCCCTCTTCCTGCTGGCAACTCTATTTCTGATAGAAACCAGGATGCCACTGACCTTGTTCACCTGGGAACACTACTGTCTCATGGTCAGCCAAACATTGATCAATACCCCCAGGTCCGTTTCTTCTACACAGTCTTCCAGCCACTTTGTCCCAAGCCGTTAGCATTGGTTGGCCAGCCAGCTCCTTACCCAGTCAAGAGTGTACCTGTCTAAGCCATGGGCTGTCAACTACTTCAGGAGAAAAAAAAATTAAAGAAAATGTACTGAATGATTACAGCAATCAGAATGGAAAAGATAGCAAAAAGTGCAAGCAAAAAGTGCACTATCACTAGTGGTGTAACTTTCGTTTTTTTTTTTCTAGTTCAAAACCAAACAATTGAATGCAATGGTTCAATGTGATTATATGTTACAAAGAGACAATTGTAGTTCAGATTTTATGCAAACTATTTCCCCTACAATAAGCTATGTATATTAATATTTATAAAAATGCATATACAAAAGCATAAGCAAAAAGATAGTATGCATATTCATTGGAGGTACTGGAGAAAGGGAAAAGAAGTGGAGAATAGGGAAAGGGAGAGGAGGGTAGGGAGGAGGTGAGGAGGGAAGCGGGAGGGGGAGAGGAGGGGAGATGGAGGGGGAGGAGAAGCAGCAGGGGAGGGGGAGGAAGGAAAGGGAACAAACTACTGAAATTGCAGTTATAAATTTCATCAAATGTGAAAAGAACAGTTTCATCTACTAGTTAAGCAGGCTCTTAAAGATCCCAAGAGTCAGATTTGTTTGCAGGGTGATTTCTAAGGTATAGATTGTATTTGGCAGTTGAGCAATCAAAAATTAATCACTGACTCTCCTTCCAGCATGTTTTGGACCGGAAGAGTCAAGTTTGTGAATAGAGATATATCAGCAGACCTACTTAATAATGTCTGTCTACCCTCTTTCTTCCATGCACCTGATCCAGATAAGGATATTACTGCCTATTGATTAATTTCATAAGCAACACTTTTCATCAAAATCGTCTCCATGCATGAAATCACTACAACACATAAGGAACATTTATTGTACAGTCTATTAGTGTCCCAGTTCAATGAACTGTTAAGAATGAAGAGAATCACTGTAGCAAAGTGAATTGAATTACAAAATCCTGAAACTAGTAAAAGAAATAATTCTAATGCACTTTCTTTGCTTCCGTTTAACATTTGCATTTAATTTTTGGATTATGTGTTATTTAGGACTTTCACCAAGGGATATTTTTGTATTTATGCTGTTTTCATCCATATAGCCCTTTCTGCAACAATGAAAAACAGCTTGATTAGCAGCAACAGGCTTAATAGGCCAAACATTTTACTTCAGGGAGGTTACTCCCAGGATACTTCACAGGCAGGTGGCTCTGAAGGGTACAAGGTGGAAAGTACTGGGAGCTTTTCATGGGAGAGGGGATACAGGCCTGTCCCACAAGTCCAGCCAGGAGTAGAGTAGGGGTTTGACACTTATCATTATTTCTAGAAAAATGAAATCATCCATTTTTACTAGTAGGCTGACCACAGAAAAATTGAAATAAGAAATTCTGGATGATCAAATGAGTATAAGAAGACTGCAGCCTCTAATGGCTCCATTAAAAAATGAAATATTCTAAAGCAGTAAGAGCTTAAATAATATATGAAATCCACAGCATCAAATATGTAAATATATAAAACTATTTAGTGTTCACCACAAGCTAATTTAGTACAATTTGCCATAAAGCTGATAAATAAGTTCAGAAATAATTTACGTAACACTTGAGTGAGAATTGAAAACCACGTATATGACCAAAAAGCTGAACAAACTGCTAAAGGTATTAGATGTAGCTGGCAGATCATGAAAAGATCCCATGTGAAATGAGATAAGGTGAGATAATCTGATGCATTCAAAAGAGTGTTACAAGAATCCAATAGTTATGCTTTCCACACCTTCACAAAGGACATGACATGCTGAAGGAATTTTCTAATCACACAGTCACTCTCTCACTTCCAATACTCAATGTAATATGTAGATATTAGGAATTTCCTGCGCACTCTAGAATAAAAATAAGTGCTCAAGTTACCAGCAAAAAATCTCAGAGACATAATTTAAGTATAGTGTCCTGAAGGCTGCAAGGATAGAAGAGCACTATAGAAATTCCATGTGTCATGCAGAGAAGAATGCTGGAAAGAAGTCTGAATTTAGGGTATTTTGTGTAACGTGGGGGAGATAGTACCATATAAGTGACCTGAGGATGATATAGATGAATTCACAAAACTGAAGCTGAACACAAGGTAAAAAAGACCAGGCAGAAAGTTGTAAAAAACATCAGTCATATCAGGAAATAAAAAGGGAAAAATCATCCACTGTGTGATAATCTGAATCAAAAGCAATCAGGAAATTCAAGCACTTACCAATCAGTGAAGTGCAGTTTAACAGAGCAAAAGAACTTCTGGCAGGTAAATGCTTTAGACTTCTTTACAAGAACTTAGTAACTTCACATCAAGCTCTTCCACCCTTCTACAATGCCAAGCATCATTCTCCAGCACAAATAACGTATGATTCTTTACGGTTCACAATAGCAGAATGTGAACCTGAATGATTTATAATGCTGAAACAAAGAACACTGGTCACCAGTGGAGATACTGTTCAATTAATCATGGTTTGTTACAACAGAAAGGAATTGAGATGGAACTGATCAGATTTAAATATAATCTTTTCAAAGTTAGATGTCTATTGTTAGTGACTAACTGGTGGTGTCTACAGCTTACAAAGAAAAACAGACTCCTTCAGAGGATGATTCTTTCACTGATGTTAAAGCAGAGTAATCATTCTGTGATAATGCCTGCTCCTCTCCACTGACTCACTCAAAAGAAATTCTGTGATGATTGTAGACTAAAATGAATGACTTTTAGATGCTGAAGTGAGATGAATCCTATATTAGATTAGCAAATTAAAACAGTATGAGTTTTGCCCTTCTCCTTCTGCACGCAGAATTAGTTAATGAATTATCCAGATAATCAGTAATTGAAAATGACTGAATCTTCAGAAAGGATATCTGGGGCAAAAAAAAATTAGTTCTGTTTCTCTTAAAACATTCAAAATGAAGATTTTTCTTTGCCATTATTTCTTCTCAAAGCTTTCTTCTTTTTCTTCTTTTTTTTTTTTGTTTGTTTCTGGTTTTGTTTTTAAGATCACATCTGTCTCAAAACATGATTCTTTGCATGCATCATTCATTAGTCATAAGTAACTGTTTCATAAGTAATTTCAGGTGAACATACAGTCTTGTACAGTTGTGCTGTAGGTCTGAGTTTGTTTGTTATCATGAGTTTATTCAAACCCTTATTGTATGCTGAGCACAGAGTGGTTTTCATTTTGTTTTGTAGCTTAATGTGGTAAAGTTACTGCTAAAGCTTCTTATGAAACAAAGAATTGAGCCAGAAATGCCTAGGGAGAGGAACAACAGCCAGAAGGTGAGACAAAGGCAGAACAGGAGAAGTAATCTCAGTTGGCAGGTCCAGCCAGCCACAACAGAGTGATAGTGTAGAAATTTGTTGAGAGAGATTTTCAGGATACTGCTGTCCTCACAGAAAACATGGTACATGGTATGGAGTTCAAAGCACAGCCCTATACATTACTGCTGTTCTCAGACGTCTCTGGATGGCAGCAATAGTTTGCCCTCATGTCATTTATACTTCTATCTAAACAATAACCAGCTATCTTTATATGCTTAAAGTCTGCTGGGACGGGAGTACTGTGCTTTTAAACATTGTTGCTTTAGTTTCTCCCACTATTTTCAAAATGTTTAACGGGTATAACATTCTTGCTAGAGATATAAAATGCCACAATTGATTTGATATGAGCTTTCAAGAGCAAGAGAATGAGATATTTTCAGAATAATAATAATAATACTAATAATAGTTTGTCCAAAGGAAGTTTATCTTAAAAAACAGACAAAAATGAGCAAGCAGTTACAGATATCTGATTTATATCAGTAGTGTAATTTTTCAGAAATCTAGGAAACTGTTTCACAAAATGACACTAAATAGCACATGGATCTAAATCAACTTGTAAAGGTATACATGATTTTCCTACGTACTTAACTCAGTTCCCAAAAGCAGTTTTGGGGACTAAATTCATGAAAAAAATGGAAGCTGGATGAATAAATACCTTTGAGGACCTCTTCAGTCTTGTCTTATTATTTCCTATGAAAACTCTGAGGTTCTAACTGTATATAAAATTAAAAAATGCCAAGCAATGTTCTCAGGTACTGAAACAAAATAATTTATGCTATTACTTTTTTAACATAGTCTTAGGCATGATTATGTCCTGTGCCAAAGAATTCTTGGCTGTGATTCGTGAGTTTTCATGGAAGTAGTATCCCTCCCAAGATGTAGTTTGGATATAAGTACCCTGTTCAGTAATGTAAAAGAGATTAAAGAGATTATTAGTGTAGAAAAAGTCTCTTTCAAGCCAGCTTTCTGTCCACAGCGACAGAAAGAGTAGTCCTGCACATGTTTCATAGGGGTAACTTGAGTGGCTGTGGGAGAAGTCTCAAGTCTGCTTTCTAAATAAAAGAGAAATTCCCTAAAGAATTGAATATTCTCAGCATTTCTAAACAGGACTGAGAGGATGACTGATATCTTTTGTGGCAAGGCAAAAATTCATAGAAAGTATGATACCTAAATTCATGATTTAATTTGAAATAACCATCCACCGTTAGCTTATGAATACTTGGGCAATAACAATGAAAGAATATGTGAATTTCAGAAGGGCACTGAAACATGACACAGTATTTTGGCAATGACAGAGTAGAGCAAAATACAACACTGTAGTGCATGTCAACATCTGACTTGGCCAGAATTCATTACACTGCTGAATCTAGCCTCTTGTAGACTACTTTGTTTGTAGATATTACTGCATTCTATACAAAACATGTCTACAAAGTAATCTATAATAAAAAATACAGGCTATACTGTTTTGCTTTTCGTGTTTTTTTTTTTTTGCTTTTTTTTGTAGCTCTAACAGATTTCCTGAAAAACAGTTGTTGTTTAGTATACATACACTCTCTGATTTCTCTATATTATTTTTCTAGGGCTTTATTTTTTTATTGTTTGTATCATTTGCTGTAGGATGGACTGAAAATAGTTTTGTGATGTATGCAATTGTTTTTACTGATACTGTTTGCTAATATTGATTTATCTTTATATTTTTATTTCTCACATTATACACACTATGATCATATGGCATGTTTTTCAAAATTTACTTGCTTTTTCTTTTTTCTTTTTTTTTTGTTCAAGGTGACTATTTTGAAGTATTTTCAATAGAGAACAAAAGTTCATGGATTATATATTACAATAGTTTCAGTTTACGGATACATCCTCACTGCAGACAGAAATTTCTGGACCAATGAAGCTGGTATTACAGCATTCCTCTCTGCTTTTAATTCTTTTTACTCTTTATATGTACATATATATTATATATATATACATGTATATGTAATTGTATTGCAGACATTAAAAACACAATCCCACTTAAATTAATAATAGAGTTTTCATTGATTTTAGACCACTGTACTGGGAAGGTTTACATTGTAATATTCCATCAGTAAGTGTCATTTCCCAATAAAGCATTTAATCAAAGCAATGATATAGTAATCTTCACATTAGTTCATTCTAAGTGTAATTATGTAGGGTATAACTGATCACATAAAAATGATCACCCCTGATCATTCATCAGTGTTAGTACTGAAACATTTTGACTTTCATTCAAACTAGGAAAAATACAGTTATAATCCAATTTACATGGAGATTGTACTTTAGAAATGTCTTTTAAAGCTCTTTGAATATATACTGCCAGGGTAAAAAGATTGTCACTATCTGCTTTTTTGGTCAGGAAAGGGTTTTCAAGTCTGAGATCTCTGAAAGAAATATGCCAAGAGTCTATAAAGACTGCTTAAAGAAAATATTTTTGACTGTAAAGTTTTCCAGAGTTCTAAGTGTTATTACAAAATTTCATAGTATCTGTATGTTTTATTCTCAATTTTTTAAGGAAATTGTGCATTAAAATATTAATTTCTATTTTCTGTTTCTGTTTCCTGAAAAATAATCTTTTAATAGAATCACAGAATTGTAGAATGACTTGGCTTGGAAGGGATCTCAAAGATTATCTAGTTCTATAGCACTGCTATAGGCAGGGACTCCTCCCTGTAGACCATGTTGCTCAAACCCCCATCCATCCATGCCCTGAATGCTTCCAAGGAGGGATCATTCACTGCCTCACTGAGTGACCTATTCCAGTATAACCCCACCTTCACAGTAAAGAATTTATTCCTGTTATTCTATATCTACCCTCTTCCAGTTTAAAGTCATTTCTCCCCATTCTGTCACTACATTCCCTTATAAAAAGTTCTTCCCCAGCTTTCCTGTAGGTCCCCTTCAGGTACTGGAAGGCCGCTATGCGGTCCCCACAGATTCTTCTCTAGCCTGAAGACAGTCAGTTCTCTCAGCCTGTCCTCATGGGAGACATTCTTCAGCCCTCTTATCATCTTCATAGCCCTTTTCTGGACCTAGCTCAACAGCTCCAACTCCTTCTTATGTTAGGAGCCTCAGAACTGGATGCAGTAATCCAGGTGGGGACTCACAAGAGCTGAGTAGGGGATCAAGTGCAAAGTAGAAGGGCAATTTTCAAATGTTTTTCAGTTCAAATAAACTTGTCTACTACAAACAGTAACATTCTTTTAGCTGTTAGCTTGACAGATCTCCAAGACTAATACATTTTTTGGCAGTTTACTAAATCCTTTCTCATTAATGGTCTTCAAATGAGACATATTGTACCATTTCTGGTTCTTTTAATTTAATTAACCTTTCAAACAGAGATTCAGCAGACATATTCTTCTTCATGAAGTCCCTTTTTCATTTATATCTAAAACCAAAATATATTTCTGAGGAAAGAAGTTTATTCTTTATCCAGGTCTGTCTTTCCAAACTATTCTGATTACTGTTTTCTCAAGGTGCTGATGTTGAAAATAAGCCGTTCTACAGCTAATGTGCTGCTTACTGTCTGCCTAACAGTTTTTCCATTGTTTTATATCTGTAGCCAAGAATAAGTAATAAAAAGGATATCAATCTAAAATAATAATAATAAAAAAGTTTCTTTTGTGTCCAACTGCTTTTCTCCAGGTTCCTGGAAATGTCACTTAACTTCCTCTGTTTAATGTGGCAACTACCCAGGAGCTTGGTTATCCTGGCAACCTTGGCAGGCATTCTTGACAGCTTGTCAAGCCTGAGGCTACAGCATGTTGTCTTTCCTCTCAATAATTAATAATTAATTAGAAGCCATGATTTTTTAATGATAGACTGATTTAAATGTACTGGTTTTGAGGGGTTTGTATTTTTTGTAAAACATTCATTTTTTGAAAGCAAGAAAGACAGCAAGAGAAACAACATAAATGCTTTCAAACAAATCAAACAAAATCAGTGGAGAAATAAAGGCCTACCATACACATCCATTCATCCACGTATGTGAGCAGGCATTTGCACACAAGGATTCGAGTCCCTGCTGGCCAAATACAAGTGACTAAACACCTTTTTGCAAGACCGGAAAATCAAACACAACCTAAAGCATCTCATTTAAGGATTTCCCATGCATGCAAAGCACAAAGTATTATTTTTTTTTTTTACTTAATCAGTTGCTGGATTCTGAAGAAATTTAGGGAATATTTCAAAGACACTAGAAGGAGCCACAAAACAGAGAAGGGAAAAGGAGAGAATGCACTTGTTAACTGATGTGAGTCCAGCATTCTCTATATATATTTCATTTCATTTATATTATGTACTAAGTGCTACATACTATGCACTATATGCTGTATTTTATATAGTATACAATATCTACTGTAAATTAAATATAGGGATCACTATATGAAATAGAACTGTTTTCTAGAACATATACAATATATGCCATGTATATTAGCAATAGTAGCATGTGTTTTATCATTTGTATATATATAAATACTACATACTCCTTGTTGCAGAAGCCAAAGTTCAGCAAATTCTCTAGATGTTAGTGGACTAGTGGCAGACATCCAAAATTCTCCCTTTGAGTGCAATCACAGGCCTTAAATTGTGCATTTATGGTCTATGTTGAGTATCTAAGATACACTTGTCACAACTCAGCCCAAATACACCCAGCAGAAAAATGCTGGGAATAGCTGTGGTCTAAGTTCCTTCCTCTGTAGATCTTATGTGCTTTGTTACCAAAACCTGTACCCTCCCCCTTTCCTCCCTTAAGGATTCAGAAACTGATCCTACAAAAGGGTACCTGAAAGTTTCACCAAGATATAATATTAGTATGGTTCCCAGGAATAGTTCATCCACAGGAAACAGCTTTTTCCAGAGTGATATTGTTCATTTGCATATAGGTGGAAAGTAACAGCTAAAAAGAAATGATTTCACACTATTCACAATAGCAGCATGGCAGCTCCATACCCAGCTGCAGTCCTTATTATACTAAACCCCCCTCAGTGAAACTATATTTAGTCTGCTGATGTAATTCTGTTTCTATTCTTGGAGGAAAAAATTTCACTGCTAATATACGTATTAATATTTGAATGCTTCTACTTTTTTGTTACTATTATTAATACTTGTTAATAATACTATTATTAACACTTGTTAAGCCTTCTCTGCACAAACAACATCAATAAATAACACTATAAATATAATTTTCTTTTGATTTACTTTCAAAATTTCTGGCACTGTCAGTAATTGCCACTCAGAAGATGATCCAACCACAGACAGAGGCATTTCCACAAAGGTATAACCTGTAACTTGAAACTGACCAGGTCAACTGTGAGGAAATCTTCCAACAGAAACATTCAACAGGGGAGTAGATGTATTTTAGGTTATTTTTGGTTCTTCTCTTAAGTGGCAAATGTCATCAAATGACGATAGCAAAAAAACTGTGATCTCTTGATTCTTTAGAGATACATACTATAAAGAGAGGAAAATGCATCTGCATTAAAGATACATTTATCTTCCAGTTTAATTTCAGCCTCTAAATTCATGTGGTGAAACTGAATTCATTTTGTGGACAAAGATTCAGTTGTAGACTAAAATTTCTGAGGCAAATTAATTCATTGTTGGACCAGTCTGGCACGTTTGTCAGCTTGCTGTAATTCAGAACTGGCATACATGGAAGTAAAGTTCAAAATTTATTCATATTCAAATATTTTTTCCTTTAGAAAAATGTGAAGATTCAGCCTCCAATATCTTGGCCAGTCACTGTTAAAATAGAGATAGAATTTTGAGAATTCTAGAGATATGATTTGCTAATGAAAAAGGATGGCAATAGGACTTGACTTGTTAACTAGCTTATTTCTGCCCAAAGTCAGTAGTAACTGTGCCAGTGTTGTCCTGTACTGTTGTTTTTATCAATCTGTTCTCAAATACTTCCAGTGATGGGAATTGGATAATGACTCTAGATGATCCACCTGACTGGTTCAGTGTTCCAACAAGTAGGAGAGACTTCTGTTTCTGTGTGAGGTTAGAGATTGCTAACCTAAATCTTCCTTCTACGTAATTCCTTAATTTGATGTCACTGTGGTGTCCAAAAGTAGATCAAAATGTCTCAGAGAACATGCTCTCCTACACCTTTAGCAAGGGTATCCTAAAAAATGGCCTTACAAATTACATCCTCTGTATTAGTACAATTTGGTAGTATTGTGCAAGTCTGCAGAACATGGATTGCATAACTGTGTATGAAGAATGACCTTGTAATAACACTACACATTATACTGTATGATCCATTTCAGTACAAACTACTACTACTAATAATAATAACAACAGTAACAATAATAAATTCAGAATTTATGACCTAAGGGTAAATAGTGACTGATGAGTTAATTAATTGAACAGTAATCCAGGTGGAAATGTATTCCAGTGGAAATTGAGAAATGTTGTCCCTTTCCAGTTGATCATATTTAGTTAAGAAGATTGGCAGTAGCCTACAATTCATTCTGATGCTGCTTTGGACAGGGCCTGTGTTACTTAATCAAATAGTTCTTTTTCTGATTTTATATTGATAAAAGCCCTTGAAACTCATCTTTCTTAATTGTATAATAGAAACTGTGCCCCAAATAAATAGTAATAATAACAAACGTTCCTCACAAGACCTAATTCATTACTTGCAATTGGATTGTGTTAGATTTTGTGGTAAAAACTTGTCTTCACACTCATAAACAAGCAAAGAGAGACAATGGGAGGATGAGTAATGATAATGCTCTGTTCTGACTACTCCTAGGCCCATCACAGATAGCATCAGCCTACCAAAAAACCCATCTCTATGGAGTATAAGGGCAGTATGGCAAGTGGTATGAATGTGATGTAAGAACTCAGAGGGAGGGTTGACCAGTCTGAGCCTCTCTCACAGATTTCTCCGGAAACCATCAGTCTCGTTGCCCAAGGGTGAAACCTCACAAGATGAATGAATGCCACAACATCTTTGGAACTGAAGGGAGACTAGATTTATGGGACGCATTATGGGGTACAGGGGAAGAGCACTTGAGGATTACATAGGACTTAATAGGAGATGTTTACATAAGAAACCAAAGACAGAAATGAGGGGAGGAGCAATCATGGGAAAAAAGGTGGATGAAGGAAACAGAAAATATTTTTCACATGTAAAATTTGTTACTTGTTATATATGTGCACATGATCAGTACAATCTGTTCTACCCTCTTACTAAAATTCATTTCTGAGTCTATTTAGTGTATGAATATGTGTGTTTCTGAGTGCTAGAAGCTAGAGTTAAATGACAGGTAGAGGGGCCCATGAGTCCATAATGCAGCAAAAAGATTGAAAGTGAGTATATAGGGGAATACGTGACTACCAGTGTGGTAGGATGACCCTTGACAGCAGCCAAACACTCTGTCACTCTCCTCAGCCTGTGGAAGAGGTAAAAATGGAAGAAAGCTGAGAGGACATGTGGTCTGAGGTACTGAAGTTTAATAGGGAATGCAAAACAAAAAAAGAAGTTCATTCATTACTTTCTATCATAAGGCAGATGTTCAGGCACATTCAGGAGAGCAGCACATCAGCACACCTAATGGTTACTTCAGAAGTCATAGAATCACAGAATCACCAAGTTTGGAAAAGATCTCTAGGATTGTCTGGTCCAACCATCCACCCATCACCTATATTTCCCACTAAACCATGTTCCTCAGTACACCCTCTAAATGTTTCTTTAACACCTCCAGGGACAGTGACTTAACCACCTCCCTGGGCAGCCTATTCCAGCATGTAACCACTCTATAGGAGAAGTATTTCCTAATGTCCAACCTGAATTTCCCCTGGCACAACTTGAAGTAATTCCCTCTCATCCTATCACTACTTCCACAAGGGAAGAGGCTGATCCCTAGCTCACTACAGCTTCCCTTAAGGTAGCTGTAGAGAGCAATAAGGTCTCCCCTGAGCCTCCTCTTCTCCACATTGAACAATCTCAGCCCCCTCAGAAGTTCCTCATAAGGCTTGTGCTCCAGACCCCTCACCAGCTTTGTTGCTGTCATGGTTTTATGATTTTTGTTACAGGTATTTCACATCATAACATGTACTGCACTGGGAGTTAGAGTTAATGCTCCAGCTCTGTGGATAATCGATAGCTCTGGGTATACCCATCTCAGAAGAGAAGAAGAACTACGTACCACAGAGGGCTTTGCGTTGCTTTGCATTTTTCTATTTTTCGCTCAGAGGGAAAGATAAAAACTGTTAGCACATCAGGAGGTACAGGTTCTTCCATTTGGGATTGACTGAGAAGCAGGTGGCCACTAGCCATCTCACCTTCAGTCTTTAGTGTAAGGCCTTTAGTTCTTAGACACTCTCTCACTCATTTTATTTGTTTTATTAGCTTCAATTCCAATTGTATTGTGTTATTTTGCATTCCGATATCTTTAGTAAATTAGTTTTCCTCCTCAGATCATTGCCACTCTTTTGTTTTTAGGCTCATCTCCCTTTTTTCCTTTTTCCCTTTTCTCTTTCCCCCTACCCCTTTCCAGGGCGTGGGGCCATGGGTCGCTTGCATCAATCATCATGGAACCAGGCTGAACCAACCTGTAAACTGTTGACAATTGCCCTTCTCTGGACACACACCACTATCTCGATGTCTTTCTTGTAGTGAGGGGCCCTAAACTGAACACAGTACTCGATGTGTGGCCTCACCAGTGCTGAGTACAAGGGGACAATTGTTGACAACTGTTACTGATACAAGCCAGGATGCCATTAGCCATCTTGGCAACCTGGGCACAATGCTTGCTCATGTTCAGATGAGCATCTACAGAAGTCATACTCCATAACCAGAAATTTCCGCCCTTCCTCCATCTTTCCTTGAGCTTCTTGTTTCTGAACATGCTGTAATTTAGTAGGGACTAATCTATTGATCAGTTTAGGTCAGCTGTCCTGGTTGTGTCCCCTGTCACCCTTTAATGCACCTCCAACCTATCAGCTTTTGGTGGAGGAGATGAAAGAAAGCCTAGGTGCTGTGCAGTCACTGTTCAGCAATAGCCAAAACACTGATGCATTATCAAAATTATTTTAGCCACTGATGTAAAGTGCAACACCATGAGAGCTGCTATGAAGAAAGTAAACTCTTCTCCACACAGAGCAAGTACAGCTAGGGATGATCAAGCTGGATTAACTGTTCAGTAGGTGAAGTGGGCTGTAACTTCAAGCCGGAGACCCAGGGAGTAGCTAGCAATGAGAAGGGCCAAAAGAATTCCTGGCCAGCTACTGGTGAAAGCTCAAGGTCTACAATTCTCCAGGGCAAGTCTTTTGTGTTTGCCCTTCCTGAAGATAAGGAGCATTTGCACTGAGCTTTGCAGATGAATGTGAATGTAAATACATGTTCTCAGTAACTGAGCTCCTGCTTGGATGAAGAAGGGAGTAGAAAGAGACTGTTGGTGCTATGCATGTTCAACTGAGTGCCGAATGTGCCTGTCTGTGTTGATCTGTGCTACTAGCCATGTACATATATGTATGTATGTACGTTGCATTACGTGTGTTTGTGCCTACATCTCACTACTGGTTTAATCTGTGGACATAAATTATGGTGGGCTCGCCATTCTTGGGCTGCTGAATCCATGCCTAACTGTTTCATTCTACTTGATAGAAACATAAAGAAAGGTCTGTAAAGTTTTCATGGACATAGAGATATTTGCAGAAGTAATTTCTGTCAGCTTTTCCAAGGACATTATTCAGTGGAAAAGCACACGAGCAATAGACAAGAGAGAATACCTCCAGAGGATAAGATATGTACATATCCTTGTTAATTGAAATCGAGAACTTTTCTTCATTTGTTATAATATAAAGAACACACCAAGGAGGAGTTGAAAGCTCTGTAACAGCTCTTGAATATTATATTTCTGAGTAAGAGCAGAAAATACATCATAGATATATAACAGACAACAGACTAAGCATACTAATGTATTCCTGGATATATTTTAGAAACAGTTTTCTTAGTCATAGTCAAAAAAATGTTTAATTATGTGCTACTGATATGGTCATCAATTTCCTACTCATATATCTAAAATGATTATTTTTCAGTTTGATAAAAAAGATCATATTTGTAATTCATAATGTATCAGATTTTCATTTTCTGATTTTTCTAAAATCTTCTGTTTTAAACAACAGATTATATGGAACCCTATGCTTATCCCTTCTGATACTTCATCACTTTTCCCACCTTCTCATCAGGTAAAGTAGCCCCCTGTTGACTTAAATAGACAAGTAAGGAGTTTCTGAAACAAACATGAGGGCAAAAGGAGTTTAAAAGGTCAAGTGGGAAGAGAGAAGACAAAAATGAGAAAAGCATTGTTCTTATCCCAAAAGCATCCCTCATATACCCACATTGAACTTATTCCAACCAAACCTTTCATACTTCTTTTGATCTTCCTCCTGTCTTTGCCTTCTCTCCACCATTTAGAAACTTACGGGTTTCCCATGCTGGCTAGCATACTAAAAACTAAACAAAACAGAAAAAGAAAAAAAAACAAAACATCACCAGTTAACATATTGGGGTTATAATTATAATGTCCAAATAAAATAAAGCAGAAGACTCAGTAAGAAGGGAATAAGACTTTTTAATAAATGCAGTCATGAGACTAACAATGACAACAGTGAGACAGCGCTTGGCAGATCAATTAGTACATCAGTAAGAACAAACTAGCAGGTGTAATATTAATAACAGGCACATGGGGATCCAGATCTCTATGCATCATGCCATCAGTTCTCTAGATTGTACTGGATATTGATCATAAATAAATAATTCTTCCATCCCACTCTTGATTAAAATGTTGGTAAAAGTACACAGTTGCAGGAGCAGAATCAAAAACCACACCAGAGCTGTGAAAAATCTATAAAAAGGGTCAAAGCATTTTTCCCTCTTGTTCAGTCCTTCTGCATTAATACCATCTCTTTGACATATAGATTTTCAGAAGCGTAACTTGTCCAGAAGATGATATTTTAACTTTTAATCTACAAGTGATAATACATATTTCTGGTGCATTTATATAATACTGTAAATTCATTTGTTTTCATTTTTTTAGTATAAGAGCAAACATTTATAGCAAAATTATATAAATTACAAAAATAAATATTTTAAGGAAATAAAAATCACTTTTTATCAGTAGTAACAGGACTAGATTTACTGGGCACTTTATTTTATTTTATTTTATTTTTTTTAACTAACAGAAGGATAGGATTCATTCCTAATATTGAAGTCCTATTTCTTTTTTCTGTCTCAAGGTTTTTCCTCACAATCAAAATTTCTATGGTCATTTTTTAAATGAGCAAGTGGGAAACTGATTTCACAGACTTTACATGAACCTGGATGCTTTACACTGAAACTGGCTGATTGTTATGTGAGGTGATAACATCCAGCTGAGAGGTGGCAATAAGTAACCAATGGGCAGTGACATGACAGCCCTTTCTCCAGTAACACTGCAGCAGGAGCTAACATTGTTGTCTTTCAGCAAGATTTATTAACTCTGGTTTAGAGAAGCACCAGCAGGGTTAAAGTTTTGGATCAGAATTTGCCTGCATCTGCTTGCTGTATATATGATTCACATTATGTTCCATTTTTCATTGCACTGCTTAAATAACTACCATAAAAGTTTGCTGTTGTTGCAACTATCATTTAACTTCCTACATTATTTTTTAAATTTATCCCATCACATGGAGAATAATACTACTTTTTTACAACTTCTACCACAGTGATAATATATAAATAAATAAAGTAATTCCTTTAAAAATAAATTTATGTAAAGATGTTTTCATTTTGAACTAAAAAATATATTGTCATGTAAATTAATGAAAAAATATATGTTTCAGGATTAGCAGTCATTACATAAGGTGCCCATCACCAGAGTATATGGACACTAACTTAAAAAGAAAATCCCACTGTCCCACAAAAATCAGGCATTCACAGAGAACACAATGTATAAACTGAAATCATAATTTTTTGTCATTGTGTGGGTGTGCGAGGAACAAAATTTTTTTTCTCTTCACTGGTAAAAAATAAAGGGCAGTTTTTGTGTTGCTTTTACAAAGCAGTGTATGTATATATACACACAGATAGAATCATAGAATGTCCTAGGTTGAAAATGACCTCAAAGATCATCTAGTTTCAACCCCTTGCTGTAGGCAGGATCACCAACCACTAGACCAGGTTGCCCAGAGCCCCATCCAGCCTTGCCTTGAATGCCTACAAGAATGGGGCATCCACAACATCTTATATATCTTATATATTGTATACAATATAATATAGCTATATAATACACATTATATAATATATTATGTATTAATTTGATATAAATTAACTTATATATATATATATAAGAATAAGAAACAGAAGCAATAAAACTTGACATCCTTCTCAAATACAATGAAATGATTCTATACTCCTAATTAATATGAGGTTTTGTTTATTTTCACCTAAGGAGTGTCTTCTCTAAATCTTGTCAAAAAAGGAATGTTTAACCAAATAATGTGGTAAACTAAAGGATGTCATAAAACTAAATGTTATCACTTCCTTATTTCAATTGAGAATATTTTCTCTGTATTCCATCAGATTGAAAGAAGAAAAGATGTTGTATAGCAATGATTCCTTGAACTCTTTTTTTGTACTCTTCCCTGCTATTATAACTGTACATGTTAGCTCCACAGCTACAGCACAGATCTCTAAGATTTTTGACCTCTTGTCTTTGATTTCCATACTCCTCATCTGTCCCTAATAAAAGGCCAAAAATACAGTCTGGAGATGAGGAGATAAGGAATGGTTATTGTGCTCTCAGCCTTCTGTCGTTTTGTAAAATGAGCTGATAGGCTGTATTTCTGATGTAGTTACTCATTTTCTTCCTTTGCCAAATGTGATGGTTGAGACTTAACTGCCTAGCTACCATCAGTGAACTGCAAAGATGTGACTGCAGTTTGCTGGTTTTGAGCTAGAAAGATCCTTGGTTGTGAGCACATGGTAGAAAGGGAAATGATACAAGCAATGTTCATGCATAATAAGTTTTCGAAAATTAAGCACTAAATCACCCAGGAAAGAAGGAATTGAAAAATAACAGAATAGATGGTTAAAACAAGGAAGTTAAATTTTAGATTTCTTATTTATTTATGTATATGTTTTTGTTCTTTCTAGATAAGAACACCTCTACAGCCAATGCTGACATTCTTATTTATCTATCTGGACTATACCACAGTATTAAGTACTGGGTCTGTCTACAATGTAGTTAATTTTACTTATGGCAGCCCATATAGTGCTGCACTCTGCACTTTTAACTAGAACAGTGTTAACGTCATACCAATATTTTGTCTCTTCCTGAACAGGGCAGGCATAGCATCAAGACTCTCAACAAAGCCCCTCAAAGGCAGTAGGCTGGAGTAGGTAAAAGGTGGGCAGGATGTGTACAGTACAGCTGATTTAATCCAACAAATGGGACACCTCATAGCATATAACATCACACTCAGGAATAAAAGCTGGAGAAGTGGAAGGAGAGGGGAGAAGAGGGAGGAATTTTTGGATGAAAATCTTTCCTCCCAAACCACTGTTACGCATACTGAGGTGTTCCTTGAGAGGCATGGATGAATATTTCCTGTNTGGGGCATCCACAACATCTTATATATCTTATATATTGTATACAATATAATATAGCTATATAATACACATTATATAATATATTATGTATTAATTTGATATAAATTAACTTATATATANAACAGAATAGATGGTTAAAACAAGGAAGTTAAATTTTAGATTTCTTATTTATTTATGTATATGTTTTTGTTCTTTCTAGATAAGAACACCTCTACAGCCAATGCTGACATTCTTATTTATCTATCTGGACTATACCACAGTATTAAGTACTGGGTCTGTCTACAATGTAGTTAATTTTACTTATGGCAGCCCATATAGTGCTGCACTCTGCACTTTTAACTAGAACAGTGTTAACGTCATACCAATATTTTGTCTCTTCCTGAACAGGGCAGGCATAGCATCAAGACTCTCAACAAAGCCCCTCAAAGGCAGTAGGCTGGAGTAGGTAAAAGGTGGGCAGGATGTGTACAGTACAGCTGATTTAATCCAACAAATGGGACACCTCATAGCATATAACATCACACTCAGGAATAAAAGCTGGAGAAGTGGAAGGAGAGGGGAGAAGAGGGAGGAATTTTTGGATGAAAATCTTTCCTCTCAAACCACTGTTACGCATACTGAGGTGTTCCTTGAGAGGCATGGATGAATATTTCCTGTTGATGGGAAGTAGAGAATAATTGTTTTCTCTTTCTTTTCTTCCATACAATCATTACTCTTCTTTCTCTTAATTTATACTTCAGTTAAATTATTCTTATCTCAACATGTGAGCTATTCTTTTCCATCAAAATTTCTCCCCACCTCTTCCCTCAAGGAGAGGAAGTTACTGTGGAGTTTAGTTGGTCACTGATGTGAAATCACCACTTAAATAAATGAAAATAAAAATTAAAAAAATAAAGAAATCCACCAACTTCACCGCTTTTACTACAGCAACACCTTTAGCAGCAATCTTTAAAATCTTTAAAATTGAAGTATGCTAAAGGCAATCACAGTTGACAAATTTACATATAGGACAGCAACTTCTCCATTTATTTACAGCCTTTCTCATCTACAACATCCATTTTAAATTTTAAATAAATGATGGTTATGAACATGTTCTTCTATCATATAATGAATTTTTGATACTATGAGATTTCAAACCTGGTATTACTTCAACTAGAAAATAAATGATTTGTGCTTTTGTAATATATGAGATCCATACTTACTCTCAGGCTTAATTTCTCAAGCAAGATTCTGAATTTACTCCTTCAAAAGATATGATTCATATATCCTGACAACAGTGCAACTTGTAGAATAATTATCATATGAATTTACTAAATGTTCAGTGTCATAGCTTCTTTTTTATTATTTGTTTGAAGCAGTGACGTGAATTATTAAATAGAAGAAAATATAAATACTGAAATCAAATGGCCTTTCTTTCTGGAAAAGTTCTTTGCTACCTTTCCATAATTTTTATTCTCACACGTATGATCTTTTAAACAAATCTGTAAAGCAGGAGGCAGAAATGGTCTTATGGCAAAATATATATTCTACAAAAATGCAATTAATTCCATGTCATGGTTGATCAAATGCATTAATTAACACAACCAACCTCCCAGACTGGGACAATACATTGCATATCAGTGTAGAAGATGTGAGACAAAACTCCTTATTCTAATTTTTCTGAATCATATTCTGATCATTCATTATTTTACTATAGGTAAAAGAAAAATAATAAACTATTAAGAAATATAATATCTTTAATAGTTAATGACAG
The DNA here is from genome assembly GCA_013399175.1 of Odontophorus gujanensis. Taxonomy (NCBI): domain Eukaryota; kingdom Metazoa; phylum Chordata; class Aves; order Galliformes; family Odontophoridae; genus Odontophorus; species Odontophorus gujanensis. Next base: position 5,793 of record VXAB01004146.1, on the reverse strand, counting down.
AAAATGGAATGGTTTGGCATATAAGGGACCTCAAGGATCACCAATATCCAAGCTGCCTGCATAGGCAGGGTTGCCAGCTACTAGACCAAATACTATATCAGGTTGTTAAGGGTCCCGCCCAACTTGTCTTTGAACATGTCGAGAAACAGTGTATCTAAAAATTCTCTGGGCAGACTGTTCCAGCGCCTCGTCACACACTCAGTGAAAAATAGCCACTGACATCTAACCTAAGTCTCTCTTCTGTTAGTTTAAAACCATTCCACCTTTTTCTGTCACTATTTGCTCTGTAAAAAGTTGATTTCCCTCACGTTTGTAATATCCTGTTAAATACTGGAAAGCTGCAATTATATCTCCCCACAGCCTTCTATTTTCCATGCTGAACAAGCCCAGTTCCTTCAGCCTATCTTCGTAGGAGAGGTGCTCCAACCCTTATGTCGTCTTTGTGGCCCTCCTCTAGTCCCTCTCCAAAAGCTCCACATCTTTCCTGAGTTGGAGGCCCCAGACTTGGATGCAGAACTCCAGCTTGGGCCTCACAAGGGTAGAATATGGGGAAGACCATTACCTCCCCCTCCCTGCTGGCTAGCCCTCTTCTGATGCAACCCTAGATACAGCTGAATTTCTATGCTGCAAGCACACACTGCTGGCTCATGTTAAGTTTTTCATCTACCAGGATCCCTAAGTCCTTCTCAATAAGACTACTCTCAAGGAATTCTTCTCTCAGTCTGTTTTCGTATCTAGGATTACTTCGACCCAAGTCGAGCAAAACCTTGAACTTTACTCCGTTGAATGAACCTCATTAAGTTCACAAGGCCCCACAGGTTGGTTAATCAAGATCCCTCTGGATGGCATCCCTTCCCTTCTGCCATAACAACCACAGCACTCAGCTTGATGTCATCAGGTAACTTGCTTTGGTTTGGTGTTTTTGCTCAGGTGCACTTGTGTTATTGTGTTATCTTTTATCATTTGTGTTATTGATAAAGATGTTGAAGAGTACTGGTCCCAAAACAGTCCCCTGGGAGACACCACCCATCACTGACCTCCACATGAACATAGAGCCAGTGGCCACAACCCTCTGGCTGCAACCTTCCAACCCATTCCTTATCCATTGAACACCCTTCAAATTTACATCTCTGAAACATGCATATTTAAAAAATCAAATAGCCTTCTCAATTCATGTCACATGGTTGGGCCTTCGTTGATTTATAAAAGTGACATACTGTTTTGGACACCTTTTGCCTTTTAATGCATTTTATGAGAATGATTTTTACATTATCTTGGTAGTCAGCCCTCAGATCATGCTCTAGAAATACAAACTCTCCCGAAAAAAAAAGAAATACAAACAACCAAACAAACGAACAAGCAAAAAAACAAACAAACAAAACTTAAAAAATTAAAAAATCGAGAGCTTTATAATAGTTTTGTTTCTTACAAAGTTCCTTTCATGTACGCATATAGTGTTGCTCCAGAAAACCTTTGGTATACTATCTCGTGTCCAGCTGACACTCTTGTATATGCTCTGTCAACTCTGACAGCTATTATGACATACTATGTCTATGACAGTTTTGGATAGTCAAAAAATGGTATATAATTAGAAAATTAAATTGACATATAAGTGAACTGAAAGTAGATCTTGACCTGCATCTCACTTTAAAACTTAAGGATTTGAGAAAAATACTGAACATCAAGGTCAAACTGACAAATAACTTTACAACATGTACATGGATAATTTGTATAGTACGTTCATAATATAGGTGTTCCACCTCTCTGAACTAAAGGGATCATATGCCTTTAAGTATGATACTTCAAGTATTACGTAAGATAAATATGTGAAAAATTGTCAATTGATTCTGTTTTCCATTATGAAAATATTTGTAAGAGATCTAAAAGTTGTGTGCAAATACAAAAAAAATTAACAACACATACAAAATCTATTTGTTGTCCTGAGCAAAAAAAGAACGTTTGCTCATCTCATCCCCACATTCACTGTACAATTTCAGCCTATTAATAAGAACAGAGACTAATAGAGGTCTAGCCTAGCATCTAATTTTTTTGTTGCTTTTTCTGTTAGCATATATTTTACTTATGGAAGTCATAGTGAAGAAATAATCCAACTGTTGGAATTCACTGTTTGTTTTTGCTTGTTTGTTTGTTTTGTTTTTCTCATAGTTGCAAAATGGCAACATATTTTTAATAAATCTCTTTGGAAATCAAGATTTCATCTGATATCCATAAAAAATACAACAATAAATAAAGAGCTTGTCCTCCACTAGCTATTCTCAGCTTACATTGTCAGAGAGGATGTAAATTGCCCATAGGTGGCAAAAAACACAAGACATCTACACAGTATTATAGTAAATCCTAGGAGGCAAATCATCATTCTGGGCTGATGAAAAATATAGGGAGAAATGCATGAAAAAGTTCCTAAAGGGCAATGTAAACTCACATTCTGCTATTTGAAATGTTCCTTATACCATATTTGCAACCAGCTAGGGAGGTAAAATTTCAATTTATTAGGAACTGGGGAAATCTTTGAAATAGCCTATAAGGGAAGGATGAGTTCCATCTAAAGCAAATAAAACTCAAACCTAAAATAAAGTTTATGGGGAGGTTTTAAACTAAAGACTGGGGAAAATCCAACAGGTGCACAAGGGTGAGGTAATAAAATCTCTTCAGTATTACAAAAGCTGACAGAATAGAAGTCAATAACATTCAAGAAGGTAATAGATAGAAGCAATCTCTATAAATAAGATTCAACTGAAACTGAGGACATCAAAACAGGCTTACAGAACATAGCTAAATAGATAAGTTGTTCAGTCAAATTACAGAAATGCAAATAATTAAATGGCCAAACTGATAATATTTTAACTATTTTAAATGAAATCATTGGCATAGTAGACACTGAGAAACTTGGTGGAAGGCTGATAACCACTGCAGCACTGTAATTCAAATTCTAGCATAAAAGTTGCATTATGAAAGACAGAATAAGTTGTACGTGTGAATGTGAATTTGTATGTTAAAAGAAAGCTTAAGCTGAAATACCGTAAGTAAATTACGTACACCAGATTCCTTTGTATTGAAATACTGTGCCCTGATAGAACAGTGTAACAGTAGGGCTATACTATCAACACTGTGGAGCATTATTACATATAAATTATTGGAGAGGGGGGAGATTTTTTTGCATATGTGGGTAATAAGCAATAAATCTATTAATTAAATTTTATTATAAGAGAAAAATAATTTTTGGATTTGATATATCAGGTCAATTACTGCACATGGAATTCAAGGAAGCTTTTTGGAAAGACTCGAAAAAGTCCCCGCTACATTTCACAGTAGCAAAATGAATTTGTACAAATGGATTAATAAGCACATAAAAGGAACAACAAAGGTTTAGATATTAAGTCTTCCACCTGCTGAATAAAAGTGTATGAGAATCAACAATTAAATTGTGGAGTCAGTTCTGCTAACTCTTTTGCTGCTCAATATATTCAGAGTATGAATAGTATTGTCCTAAAAATGATGTGCAGTAACTAACTGCTATGAAAATAAGTCTGTCTATGAAGAGTTGCAGTAGGGTCTTACACTACTAAATGTCTGAGCAATAAAATGGCAGATGAAATTTGGTGTTAGGAGCTGAAAAAGAGCACATGAGGAAAACCAACATAAACTGTGTGTAAATAATTATCTGCTCTAAATTAGTGATTACCACTTATGAAAGATCTTGCAGTCACTACAAATCATTAAAATAAATTAAAAAAAAAAAAAAGGAACCAAACTTATCAGCTTGAAGATCAACACTGGCCAAAAGTGCAATTAGAATATCAGAATGTTATGAATAACTAGGAAAAGAACAAAACAGAAATCATACCTGATTGCATAACTCTAAGATGCATTTACATTTTATCTCCCAATTTTAATAAAGACTCTCTTACCTCAAAAAGAGATATGTTAGAACAAACAAACCAATAAAAAAATTGGGAAAAAGAAAAGATAAGATATCCAAGACTGAGGTTGAAATCCAGACAGAAGTGCTATAGCCTCACTATATGGACTACACCAAGATAGATATTCCAAGGACTGAAGGAGCTATCTGGACTCTTAAGTCCAGAAAACAGAGTCTGCACAGTCATAGTGTAGCTTTCTTGGTCTAACTACAGTAATCGTCTTGCTCACAAGCCCTCATCTTACTGGGGAATTTCAAACAACTGTATATCTTCTAGAAAAACAACACAACAAGCTGTAAACAACCAAAGGAGAAGTATTACTGAACTTGTTTCTCACCTGTACAGACAAACAAAAGAGGTTACAAGTGGAAGCAACCTAGTCTTCAGTGATCACACCCCAGTGAATGCCATGATCTTGAAGGATATGAACCTGGCAAACAGTAAAGTTACGACCTTAAAATTTAGTACAGCAAACTTCTAGCTTTCTAAAGAACTGGTGGATTATATCCCTTGGGAAATTGCCCTCAGAGATGAAGAAACTGATTAGTTCTGGCAGCTCTTTAAGGACAGTTTTCAAAATGCAGTGTACATGGTGAGATTCCAAAAAACAGGTTTGGTTTGGGATTCAGTTTTTGTTTATTTGTTTGTTTATTTGTTTGTTTATTTTTAAAGGAAATTTGTTTTCACTTTTCAAATCCTGAAAACACCAAAACGTCTTGATGTGGTGCTCCTGTAATTTCTGGTCTGACTTCTGGGAAATGAACTGTGTGTCAAGGAACAAGATCCATTAATTGGAATAGACCATCATTTTCTTCAGAATTGCATTTATGCTCACATTCTTGTCTTTGACAGACTTATGTTGAGGATTTGCCTGTGTCTGGCCATGTGGATTGCTAGTGCTGACCTGACTGGCTGACTTGATTATAGTTTTGCTCTCTCAGTTACAGTTTTAAGCTGAGAGTGGTTATTGCCACCTTTTCGGCTCACTTCATTTAGATACAGTTGGACAGCTCTCTTCATGAAACCACTGATCCAGCTGGTCTTGCTGTTCTCTTCAGCTCTTGGTTCTCTGTAAATTATAGAGTTGCTTTCTGTTTTCTGGAATCACACAACACAAACCTTAGTAAAAGAAAAACACAATCAAAAATCAGTTTGATAAATGCCTTGTTTGTAGACTCCTGGAAGATCCTTCAAAGATTAGAAGACATGGAGTGTGCCTTGCCATAGGAGAACTTAGAGCAAGCTCTTCTGTTCCCTTCTGCTAGCTGCGTCACCCATACAGTGCAATTATAATACTGCTTCTGAAAACTTTCTGAAGTAATTAGCTAGTAACTTATCTAAAAATAATAACAAAAGTGTGATTCTGGAGATTACTCACTTGATGTATTTCTCTAAAAAGACAATAAAAAGAAACAAAAACGTTAAAGTACCTCTGGGAAAGGCTTCTTTCTGCATATAAACTATGTCTCCATCATCAAACTGTGAACAATGCAACAATGGATGTGGAGAATGGAACAGCTCATATTTAATATTGCAAGTCAAATGTGCAAAGTTTTGAAGGAGTTTAATGAGCACTGCCTAATTTGATGCACTAAATATTGTTTAACAGCTGGAAAGTTGTAAGTGTACTGCAAGAACAGATCTTCCAGTTGAATTTCTTCTAGCTCATGTACTTTGAGGCTGTTTCATTACACAAAGCATGACAAGTCAGAGGCTACTCAGAAACATGCTTCTGATTTGAAACAAAGCAAAACAAAACAAAAAGTTAGGGAAAAGTATGAACATGCACTTTAATATGTAACCAAATGCTATTATAAGTTGTCACGGTTTTATCTTTAGGTCTAAGTCCGTG
>VXAB01004145.1:164242-202050 GCA_013399175.1 Odontophorus gujanensis | reverse complement strand
TAAGATCTCTGGCTCTACAGCAGGATTGTAGAAGATCATTTGTGTAGCTGCTTCGCTGCCACTAAAATGCTGTTCTTTAAATTCTGGGATTTCTTAAGCTTGTGCCAAGGCTCTCCACACAACAGCTTTGCAGTCCATGTAGCCTCAAGAGACAGAGAGTAGGTAAAGCAGCAAAAATCAGCTGGAGCACCGGCACAGAGGCCTCACGTATCTGGATCTCTTTCAGGTAAAACTGGAGAGGCTCCTGCCAAGAAAACCAGCATCTGTTATTTAGTTTGACAGAATTATTTTGAAGACTATATTTTTGTTCTTAATCACTAATTTTGGTTCAGTTGGACAGCTTCAATTATGCAGGCAGGCTCGAGTAAGAAGAACTACTACAGTGGGAAAAAGCAAAACGTTTTTTGTTAGTTTTTTATCTAAACCAAATACATAAGTTTTACAATGCTGAAGATCTGGATTAGGAGAGGAGGAAAGCTGCTAACCAGATGACAAGTAGAAAATGCACTTTTAAGCTGGCATGTCACTATGCCAGTCAGCATTCTTAATAAGAGTTCATGTAAGTATGTAAGGAATGCCAGTGTGTTCCTTTTCTATTAAATAACACTTTAAAGAAATCACTACTTTGCTTCTGGTAGTAGCCGAGCTATTTAATAAGTCCATTTCATTTATTTATAGCTCTGATAGTGTGTTAGAAGATATGTAAATAATCTATTGATTGTTCTGTGTTTTAGCTTAGCTCATCTATCTTGCCTAAAGTTAGGATATTTTAAATATTTAAATGTTTTTTTTCTTATAGTGTCTTTTTCTAAGTTATGTTTTAAATATTAGGGCATATTATTTTAAACATTTGGATCTATTTCCTAGCATAATGGAAATCAAGTGTTCAGACATATCTGAAGTATTCAATATGGAGTGTTGTTTTTGCTATTTTATAAATTCCCTTGTTCATAATCAAACAGTTCTGATCACTGTCTTTTTTGAACTGCAAATATAAGAAATATTAACATATGTACATTAGCAACAAAGGAAGTTTTCTTAAGACTGCTTGCATATAATTTGTCACTGTAGTGGAAAATCAAATTTAGTCTACTTATAATATATTGAGCTGACATTCCCCAAACAAAGCTTATTACTCAAGAGTGGCAAAGTGCTGGCTGTGTTACTGAATTCAGTGCTGACTCATTACAAGAATGGCTTGGTGCCCATTACCAATTTTCATCTGCAAAGAGCCCTCAGAATCTGTTCATTTACTTGGAATCACTCCTTGTTTGGCCTGAGTGTATTGAGTACATTTCAGTCTTGCTTCCTTCTCTTTTCTTGTTGTGATTAAAGTTGCTTCCCTCTTCATACACACGGAGAACAGTTTGCATACAAAGTCAATATTAGTTTAGTCATGTGGTTATTTTTTTTCCCCTCTTCCATTTCTCCTTGGACATCCAGAGCTGAATGTTTAATGGCTCCAGGGCATGCTGCATTGCTACCTTACATTCAGATCCCGAGTGCTAGAGACTCAGTTCTATTTCAGCAAATGTCTTGTACAGAGTGCAAAGCCATCTCCAAGACTGTGTTATGCATGTAAACTGTGAAAAGCCACTATACAGACCTGCTTTTGACACTGATTGTCTTGGGTTTTAGCCACGTGACTGCGAACAGCTTTTCTTCACTGTGTTTTGATGGTATGCTGCTCATATTTAGAAAAGGTATCTAAGGACAGTGTTTGCAAAAACTACTTTATTTGCCTGTTTGTTTTTTCACTGTGGGCCAGCAGTGCTTTCTATCTCTGGAAAATCAGACTCTGTTCAATGCAAATTACAATATCAAAAATACTAGCCACAGTTGAAATACTGTCTTTCATTTTGCTAGGTCTCAGAGTTCACATTTCCACCTGCTTAACGTGAATGAGGAAGAGATTTCATTCATTAATTTTGTGATAGATTTTGGAATGCCTGTGACATTGCCAGCTTCTTGGGATGCACTGAAGACCTTTGAAAAGTCCCTACAAGTTTCAAAGTGTTTTTGTTCTTCAGCCGTTGTGGTTTTGTCATGAGTCCTTACTAATGTTGTCTGACTTTATTAGTAAAAAGCATATCAGAAGACTGAAGTTTAATTACAGCTTCCGTACTAACAAGAAAACAAAAATCTAACAAATGTATAGAGGTAGGCAAACTTTTTTTATCCAGTTAGGATTTGAGGGAGACATACTGTGTAATATTTCTGGTGGGTAGTTCTAACTTGGCACGATATGGTATTGCATAATATAACTATAAACAACTGTGCTGAATGCCATAGCAAACTTTAAATGCCCTCTTTATGATAAAATTTCTTAGGGAGAGTTACAATTTTCTTAAATATGCCATGTTGTTCATATGTACTAACTGTTTCAAGAAACTAATTTATTTTATGAACTGAATAACAAACATGTAAATATAAGTATTTAGAATTCCATCCGTGCTCCTCATCTACCACCAGTAGATTGTGTTATTCTCACTTTCTGAATGAATGAGCATTTCTCTGCATTGTTTTTCTCCTTTTCTTGCAGCAACCTCACATAGGAAATCCACACTTACTTTCTCCTTTTGATATGCTGTCTGATTGTCCTTGATGTCTCTGGTAAAGGATTTGGCAATTAGGGTCATCCTGTGAGAAACCATGTACTACAATATGTAAAGTAGTATGAGGCAGATAAGATTTATTGTGTATAAGGTGCTTTAAAATTTCTGTAGGTGGATAGTGTTTTCTCTTGCATGGGATTTTGGAAATGTTTCTCACTTGCAGTGTGAAGCAGGCCTGTACTAAGCCTGCTGTGCTATATAATTTACTGCAATATGTTTATATAATTAACTGAAGTTCCTTGCAAAAATACTTCTCTTCAGTGATTGTACTAATGTCCATAAAATGAACTCATGCCCCTGTATATCTTGTTTTCTATGGGGTCTAAGACATTGACTGGTAAGTACTCCTGTGTCTGAACATTTCAGAAATCTGTTGAACAGCACTTGAATTTTTTTTTACAATGCTGACACATACACGTGCTTTTTAAATTCAATCAAAATATTTCAAAATAAATATGATGAAAAAATCTCTTTATTTCCTTTTTTATTTCTCACAATCCAATGATTAGTCTTTAGATCACTGTGTCTTCAGGAGCAGTCCAGAAACGATTCTTGAAATATTGTCCTTTGTAAATACTGCATTTCTGATCACAGGCCTGTTACTGTGGGAAAGCTCATGCAGAGACTCATTGAAAACCTAAGGGGGAAGAATTCAGGAAGAGTTGGTTATGATCGCTTTCTCCATTGTGTAATCACTGCTGATGTGGATTCAAGTTAAAATTCGAATGAACATTTGCAGAAATGTTCCCCCATCACACGTCTTATATAAATATGAGATGCATGTTATTTATATACATGATGTAAATAGCATCAGTTTCTTGGCTCTTTTAAAATGGCTTGAAGAAATGGAGTAATAGCTTCAGCTGATGAAGCTTTGCAACATGTAATTTACTATGAGCCCCATCACTTTTGAATGTGTTAGATTATGTTTGATGTATTATTGAAAATGTAACTCCTTCATTTGAAATTCTTCTCAACTCTCAAACAATGAGAACAGTCACAATAAAAGAAGAGATTGGGGGAGAAGGGGTGGAATGAATATTTGTCAAAGAAGCCGGAATAGCAGTGTTAAAAACACCCTTGTAAAAATAATAATTGGATAACCTGGAGCTGTCCTTTTTTCATTATATTTTCTTTCATATGTTTTGAGTGTTGTCTTTTGTCCCTGGCTGTACATTTCTAGAGGTGTGTATTTTTTTTTTTAATATATATTACTGTTAAGCTAATGAAACTGCTCACCTACATGGAGAGGTAGAATGGCTTTTTTCTCCACACCTAGCAGTGGAATAACCACTGTGCGGTTATCTATTAAATATTTTCTATCAAGTTGATGAATTCTGGGGAGCGGGGAGATGTAAGCTTGCACAGGGGAAGATGAGTCCTTACTGATTCTTCCCCCTTTTTTTTTCCTTTATTTAGGGATTAAAGAGGGAAAACTAACCTGAGTATTTTGAACTGATCTCCATGGGGAGAAAGACAGAATGTGTTAACTGTGTCGAATAATTCCCATTCTCCCCTCTTAACACCTTGTTGAACAAGGTCAGTGCTGTTAAGATACTCCTTTGATAATAATGTGAGAACAATTTCACGAGTTGATTTGGGGGGTGTTAGGATGGAATGTGTATTTTGGCTGAGGAATTCTTTGAAGGGTGTAGAGATGGGCAACATTTAGAGCACTGCAGCTGATGGTAAGACACATAAAAATGCTCTTGATATCAGGAATAATAGCATTTCACCCAGCAGACCGGAAGTCGCTTGCAGCTATTTCACAGTTACTTGCTTCCACTTGCTTGGTTTGTTCTTATTGCGGCTAACAGATATGAAGCTTCATTTGTTCCTCCACACTACAATATAGTAAATAATCTGGAAAAGCTAGCAGATTTTACACTACTGTGCTAATTCATTTCATGCTGTTATCATGAACAACAACTATGACAGAACCCTTACAGGAACATTTGAAAAAGAAATGAACACAAATGAAGGTTCAGAGATAATATTTTAAAGGCAGCTTGAGAAAAAGTGATTTCCCTTTCAATACTTCGTTGACAGGCCATTAACGACCTCACAATGCATAGCGGGAGTATGGTTTTGTAAAGAACTACGACTCTCCTTTTGTTTTAAATTCATTTGTGGAACAAAATCCAGAATGGTAATGGACAACCCCAAGGGAAAATAAAGTCTCTTTTCTTCTTTTCAGTGAAAATAAACAAATCCTCAAAGCATGTGTTGATTACAGACTGAGCAGTTGTTTTGCGTTAATATAAGATTACTTATTCTCATTTTCAGTCTTATTTAACAGTTTTAAAATAGGTGGAGTGTCAAAGCAAGACATGCGAAGAGAATTGTGTGCAGCATAAAAGCATAGAAAATCTGTTTGTTGCCAGCCACGAAGTAGATGACAAGTTCCAACCGAAGTCTAAAATATGCTTTTTGAACTTGACTTTCCCAACGAATGTGATTTAGTGTAATTGAAGAGGGGCAAAATTCCTGCATTTTACTTTTTGCACACTCTCAGGTTCTGCAAAGCATATTCTCATAAGTTAACTTATTTTCTTTCTGGTCTCTGTTTTGTCTAAATATGCTCTATATTTATTAATACAACTGTACTTACATAATTCTTACAGGGACAGAGAATGAAATACATGTAGAAGTCACTGCATATAATAAGGCAAAAAGCAAACAAAAACCGAACATACGTTTCTGTGGCATCACTGAATTCAATGTCTAGTAAGCAGTTGAATACCCTAGCTGAATTTCAGATGGAAATAAACACATGCTTTCACACTGCTGTTGGCAATCCATACAAAATCCATCAGAATGTGAATTCACATCAGAATCTTGAAGCCATTTCTTTAGACCAAGTCCATCTTGAGAAATTCACAGGAATAGACGAGCTAGCTCAGAAGGTCTTTTCTATTTTTTCTCGTCATTAATAATTTAAATATATATTCATCTGGGATGGAGAAGTGAGCAGCAGGAATGACTGCTAAGAAGTTAAATGATTGGGCTCCATATGTCTTCTCCCAGAGATCCTATATTATTCTGATAATCCTGCAGATGTAATAGAGAGGATTATTACAGGAGCAGGCAGGAGGCATGGGCACCACTTTCATTCTTAGATGAAGGTCAAATATTTGGAACAGCCTAGCATCGAGCAATTAAAACCGTGATCTAGAGCACAGATTTTTCAAAAGTCCACATCTCATATGTGGAGTCTATGCTGATAATCTCATTTGTTTTGGTGGCAAAATGGAAGCTAAGCTCTTCTGAACATCTGACTACATCTGAAAGAAGCCCAGTTGATGCATGCTGAATGTTGATTTGGAATGGTCAGAAAAATGGAAATTGTACTTGTGTTTGGTAAACATTGAAATGCTTAGGTTAAGAGAGAACAGAACTAATTGGACAGTTTAGTCATGTGGTTAATGGATTTCCAGAAGCCTATGATTTCCATAGACTTCTGGAAATCAGCACCATAACATTCATTGAGTGCATTGTTTTTTTCATCTGAGGGTCAAACGGAGCAGCATTTAACTGCTGGGTATAATTTTATTCTTTTGAAAAATCATGTGTGTAATTTAAATACTGATTTTCTGAATATGAGTGAAATCCAACCGTGCTAATGTGTTGGGAATTTTGCCATTAATCTTAGTAGAACCTGTTTTGACATTTTGTAATGTACTTTTGTAGACTCTGCTATAATAATATGAAACAATGGAATAGAATTTAGTTGCTGCATTCAAACATGCTGGCGGACATTCCCCTACCTTTCTAAGTAAATGACAATTTTTTAGAGAAAAGTTAAATATGTTATTTCTTTATTTGGTACTCCTGTGCTTTCAGCAAATATACTTTCAGCTGTGTATGTTTTTACTAAGTATTTGTTCAGATAAATGGAGAAACAGTACTACATTCCTAATTTTTGCTTATTATTATTATTTCAGCTGGAATATAGCAGTATTTGGTGATGCTAAATGTGTGATGTCACTTGAAGAATCTTATGAAATGCAGACTAAAGTTACTTTCCTTTAAAATAAACGTGGGCAAGTTTCCAAGCTACAGATATTATCTCCTGTGAACTGACACCAAGCAGAAAGGTAGGAGGAGCATTTTGGATCTTGTTGTCTTTTTGCTGTAACTGTCTCAATTGTCTTTTTTTTTCTTCTTCTTGAAAATTTTGTCTCATAGTATGCCATTGTGAATTTTGACACATAGATATTGAATATGGCTTATGTCTCCTTATGGTCACTGACTGAAGCTTATGGAAAAGTTAGAAGGTGGGCTGGAAATACAAATTCTTAGTAAATAAAATCCTGATTTCCACAGCGCTCGTGGACTATCCCTCCTTATTTTCTTTCTTTTACTGTGCAAAGTGACCAGAAATGCTAATATCACATGATTTGCCTGAATCTCATTGAGTTGTCTTAATCTAATTACTATGGATTTTCAGACCATTTCAACTTCACAGGCATTTAAACAACATTAGAATGTTGTAATTACAAAAGGATTCAGAGTGATTCTGAATTGTGGCTCTTACATTTTTCTATATGACCACAGTAAAAATGATCCCACCTTATACACACAATGCTGGTATTTTTTCAAAGCACTTTCTAAATAACAAAAAAAGAAGGTAAGTTATTAACAGATAAATTCTGCTTGTGTTGTATCTGTCCAATCAACCATTCCATATGATATTTTGAGTGTTTTTCCTGAAAATCTACCAGAGGCAATCTAAAAGAGTAGCCTTTGAGTTTCATTTACATTTTTAACAGCGACTAGAATAAATAGTAAGCCTATTCATAACACAGTGGCAGTCCTTAATTCCCATTTTCACAGAAAAGCTTCTTTCAATTCTCTGTGTTATAAAAGAACTCTTCCAGAATTGAAATTAGGCCCATATGATTCTTTTTAATCCCTTCTTTCCTTTCCTTACACTGAATTCATATTTACTAGGCCATTTTTGTTTCTGTCTTAATTTAAAACAGTCAAATCCTGAAAAATCAAATTATATTCTATAAACCTTAATTATATTGTTTTCCATTAATACATAAACTCTGGCTGTACATACCTCAATATAATTCAGAAAGCACTTAGCTTAAAGTAAAAAAAAAAGAATTCTTAGAATGGGTTTTATCGAAAGGAAAGAAAGAAGACAGATTAAAAAATATATGTTAGATTTTTGTTTAAAAGACTTTAAAATGCAGTTCTTTGTCAAACTCCTGATAACTACATTAAGGTTTTAGAGCATTTTACTGAGGCAAAAAACAAAGAGATCTGAAATACTTCTGCAGTCTACTGAGCATATTGTAAATATTTCTTGTCTGTTATTTATGCTAGTGGCAGAATAAACTGGAAACAGAAGAAGCAACACATGTACCATGTAGAATAGTGTCTAGATCAAACTCTTTTCTTCTAAACGCAGTCAGCCACAATTAGTTCTAACAAAATCTGATAAATGTTTTCATCTCATTAAGAAACTGAATACAGTGATGAGCAAAATGGATGCATGCATATCAATAAGACTTTGATGTACTAAGGTTTTGAGGGTTATTTTTTTTCTGGAGAGAAGTATTTCTGACACAATACACAAGAGCCTGTTGTGGAAGTACACAAGTGATACACAAACAGGCCAGAGACAAAAATCAAATACCACAGTAAACTATGGATAGGGAGAAGATGGAACAAATACTGACTTAAATATATACGTGTGTGCGTGTGTGTGTTTGCTTTTGGAAATGGTAGCTTGATTGGAACTAGGTGCTGACAGGAAGGACTTGAGTGGGGAGAACTGCAGTCAGACTGAAGCTGTGAGCGAAATGCAGTCGTAGGGACCTTGATGGTGCATCCTGGACTATTTTGGAAGAAATGCCAAGATTTATTTCTGATCTAGAAGGATGAGTCCAGAGATTATTCATAGATCTTGCTTAAACAGGATTGAAATGTGCCCACTTTTTTTCTGTAAGATATCACAAAGCGTGAAGGCAATCTACATTTTCAGAACAAGCAAAGCCAAAAATAATGTCTGTTTTACTTACATATAAAGAACTGGAACTTTTTGCAGACAATCCTTCTCATATGGATTCAGATTTTATTAAAAATGCTCTATTCAGAACATCTTGACATATATGCAAACAACTCTTTGTAATGTCTTATAAGAATGTGCATACTCTTAAGTTACCTGAACCCGCTCACATTATACATAATCTCTTCTTCCAATTTTAAATTAGACGTCAGTTTTGTACGTAATGTAGCCTGGAATCTTAATGCAAAAGGAAATCTCCAAACATTTTCTGAAGGCTCAAGCTATAGATGAATAAACTCTTAATTAAATTTTAAGTGTTATTAGACAGTTTTTCTGTTGATCTTCACAATACATATTCAGTTACACAAATAGATACAGATGTGTGTAAACATATTAAGCAATCATATGTGTGTTAAATGGACTGGTCCATGTAGTATACAAGTGAGACACACGTTCATTTACCATGACCTTTATTAGCAGTTTCCTTAGGATAGAAAGGCTTAAATAGGTCACAGTATAAAAATAGTATAAGGCAATCTAAGGACTAGATTCTGTGCACAAAGAGTGTTGTATAAATCCCACCTAGTTCAATCGATTTTAGTAGTTTAAAACTAGATTAAACTGTGTTGTTAATGAATGTGTGTCTACTGTGGACAAGATATTATTTCATCTTCAGTCTTAACATCAAGGAATAGATAAAAGATAAAGTAGAAGGAAACATCTACCTTCTTTTATTCCATCTGCAGATTCTAGCCTGAATCTTGTACTGCAGGAGTATCTGACAGTTCAAGCCAACTAACACCAAGTCTCTAAAAGTATACACAAGACGTACTTCAGCTTCCTATTCTGGGTAGTGAAAAGTATTTCCCTTGTGGAGCTGGAGCCATCCATCATTCCTTGAAAGACATTTAGCCTCCATATTCCCTTTAAATATATGCAGTCTCATGAGGGACAGGCACACATTGCTGCTACTGCTGGGTGACATGTAGATCTGGATACAAGGCAGGAGAGATGTTCATGAACCCTTGAAAAGCAAGTGAGTGCTGGAACAGTTTAAATTCCATATGCCTTGTTTTTTGACTATGTCTTGGCAGTCTCTGGAAGTTGGCAAGGAACTGGGTTATGTAATATATGAAATAAAAGTATGCATGAATCAAAGTGATGAACAATGATACAATTTGGATTGCTACAGCCAGAGGTTAATGAATTCATGTACTGGTGAAAGCTGGTCCTGCGAGGTATCTCCCAGAGTCCATCTTGAGACCAGTGCTCTTCAACATCTTTATCAAGGACATAGATAGTGAAATTGAGTGTACCTTCAACAAGTTTGATGATTACACTGAGCAGAGTGGTGCAGTTGACACAATAGAAGGAAAACGTTATCCAGAGGGACCTTGGCAAGCTTGAAAAATGGGCCCACATGAATGGAATGGGATCTAACAAGACCAATTGCAAGGTGTTCCACTTAGTTCTGGACAACTCCAGATACGTAGACTGACTTGGAGAGGAACACCTTGACAGCTTGCCTACAGAGAAGGATTTGAGGGTCCTAGCAGATGAAGAGATGAACATGCCAGCAGTGTGCATTTGCAGCCCAGAAGTCTAACACTATCCTGGGCTGCACCAAAAGGAGGGAAGCCAGTAGGGTGAGAGAGGGGACTGCACTAGAACAGGTTACCCAGAGAAGCTGTGGATGCCCCATCCTTGTGGGTGTTTAAGGTCAAGTTGGATGGGGCCCTGGGCAGCCTGGTCTAATGAGTGGCAACTCCACTCATGTCAGGAGGGTTGGAACTGGATTGTCTTTATGGTCCCTTCCAAGCCAAGCCATTCTGTGATTCCTTGAAGTTGTTCACTTCTTCAGTCTTAAAGCTGATGAGCAGCAAGCATTCCTTGTCAATATTAGGCACCTGCATTCAGAGGCATAACACTTCAGGAGCACTTACTCATTAATCAAATTGTACTTCTCACTTAGTAGGTCAGTATTACAATAACAAAAGCATGGCTTTTACTGTCTTTTAGTGTGCAGCTAATGCCTTCTTATAGGTTGAATGCAAGTTTGATTACTCCTTAAGTAATTTATTAATATAACAGAAAGCTAAGCCAAAGGTTTTGGTTTTAGTGATATTTGACAGGTGGAGAAATGCCAAAGCTCAGCAATTGCAGAGCAGAGGCAGCTGTAAATAGAAGTTTAATATATAAAAAAATAATAATAATTGATTTTTGACAAAAAAAATCATTCATCAGTCATTTGATTTGGGGCAGCTGAAGCAGTAATTTTCTCCCATAGTTTTGCCAAAATATCATCTATTATTTTGAAAACTTTTCTCCTTGGAAAAGCAAGATACTCAAGACTTTTACATATAGTACACCTTTTAGAATAGGAAAAGATTAAACTGATAGAGGACTTCTATTTTCTTCAAAAACCTGCCTGGCGACGGGGACATATAAGAATCCTAGGGGATTGAATTTGCTTTTCCTTCACTGGACATGCATACTGTATTGTAGGATGCCTTTACCATCGTGGCTATTGCCCAGGTATGTATAATCATACACTTTTCAATCTTAACGTTATGCAACATCACAGAATTTGCTTTAACTTTATTGTAGCATAAAAATTAAGAATCAAGTCTATCTCACATCTTATAAGGTATGTATGGCTGAGGAATCCCTGTCAACAATAACATTAATGCAAACATGTAACTTCAAATGAGCAATAAAACCTTCCTGCTACTAATTCCAGAGTCCAGGAGGAGGCAGTGAAAGCAGTAAGAGGAAGCATGTCAAACTATGGAAAGCATTCTGGGTACGTCTGAGAAGCAAAATTATTGTTACATGAGAAATGCCCAAATATCTGAGAGATTTTTGTGATGGGGAGGAATACCAAAGAATGTGATACTTAGAGGAAGTTTCTTTTATTTTATGATTAAAAAATCAATCCCTGATGTCTGCCTTCATTTATCCCTTTATTCTCTTAGTATGTGTTTTAATGGGCTCTTTGTTGCTGCAATGCTAGTTGATTGAAATTCTCAATTTTTAGGTTTCCTTGAACATATTTATTCAGGGGATGGGACTCGCACAGAACAATACGCTTGTATGAGGCAATCCCATCACATCAGCTTTCATTATCATTTGTCTAACTGGGATACATGTCAGTGACTGCTGTAGTTCCCCTGCTCCTACAAAAGAGCTTTGATTACTG
The DNA here is from genome assembly GCA_013399175.1 of Odontophorus gujanensis. Lineage (NCBI taxonomy): Eukaryota > Metazoa > Chordata > Aves > Galliformes > Odontophoridae > Odontophorus > Odontophorus gujanensis. The sequence continues at coordinate 190,214 of VXAB01004145.1, read as the reverse complement.
TGTGCTGATCTTTGATACTGTGCTGTCCCTAGCTTCACTATGATGTCTGAATTAGATGAGCATCCAAAATGCCACAACTGCAGCTCTTCTCTACTAATACAATGGGGTGTTCTGAATACAGGAGATGAGATCTTTCTTCACATGAGTACGCTGTACAACTATCTGTACTTTTTTTCTCCTTTTTTTTTAAAGAAAAGGAAATTGAAAACTTTGGTTTGCCACTTCAGATTTCTAACTTTATGCGTGTGATACAGCTTACAGCACTTGTCTCCTACAAAAGAGAATGCAATGCCCAAATTAGTTCCCTATTTTCCACAGCTGGATGATGTGTCTATCCATTTCTCTCTATGCCACTTTGTATATCTTTAAATCTATCATGAGTAATTTTTCTTACGCAAAAACTAATTAACATATTGGGAGCAGATTGCCTGCATTGTTTTGATATTTTTTGAAACAACCAGATGCTGAAATTACTCTGTATACAGTTATTTTTGCCTGTAGGCTTTCAGAGAGCACTCCCCATCACTTTAATTAACATCATAAAGTTCATTTTAATATGCAGTGACAACAGGACCAACACAATGAGAGGATGTTACAAAGAAAGCAGAAAATGGAACGCTTGCCCATCTCTGAGGATCTAGGTTAGCAGGAAAAACTCCACAAAGGAGAGATCTCCAACAAGGGATACTTTCTCAGGAGCAGTGAGCCCTTAAATGAGGTCTAAGGGGAGTGGAGCCTGGTTTCACCTGTGCTCCCAGGGCTGACCAGGTCTTTTCTCCAGGTGCTCAATCAGTGGTTCAGGATGTGACTCAGCAGTTACCATACCAAATAGTAACAGATGATACAGAATTGTTTAGGAGTCTTTGGATATTAGAAGAAGAAAGATCTGTTTTGAGGGTAAAAAACAAAAACAACAAAGAAATAAAATAATTACTGCCAGAATAGGTAATTCCTTTCCTTCTTAGTGTTATCATTCCTTGCTTTAAGTTTGCCTATGTTTCACTGTATTCCATTTATTTGATCTTTTTCATATGTATATTGGCACTCAGTGTTTTCTGCAAAATAGGTCTTGATCTTCAATAATTAAATTCCTGATGAAACCTGTATTTATTGGTCCTTGTTCTCTATACCACTGTCTGCCTTAATTAGATTGTTAGTGATGCCTCATTTCTTCTGATTTTTCTCAATAAGCTGAACAAACTGGGTTGCAGTTGCTGTTAAGAAAGAAATAAGATGCTTATTGCTAATTTCTTTTTAGAAGTAATTCTAGAGAGTTCTCTCGGATCAGCTTAAAATAGATCAGTATGCAGGAGCAAAACAGGAATGCATCCTCAAAACATGAAGGAATCAGTTAAATCAGCAGGCTCTCCTTCTAGTCAATCTGGTTACTTTTTCAAAGGTAGATTTACTTGTGAATATGTCAGCCTGACAGTATTTCTATTGTTCTTATATACTACAGTGTCTGTAGTGTAAGACACCACCTGTTTGACAAGAAACATTATTTAAATAAGACTTTTAACAGTATTTTTATGACACCTATCCACATTGCTTCATAGAATCACAGAATCATCTAGGTTATGATAGACCTTTGAGGTCGTCATGTCTTAGTCATCAGTCTTGGCTATAGTGAGTTTGAAATACATATGGGCAAATTTTCTGATGAGATATATTGAAGAAAGATAAGTAAAGGGATTTAGGGGAACACGTCATCACACTGGACATGTGCAAAAGAGTGCTTGATTTGAGGATGGTACTCACTTCAAATCCAAAAATAAGACCATAATTCATGTAAATTCAGTGTTTAATAAGATATTCGCTTATATCTTTTCATCTCATCACTGCCTGTGACTATTCAAAATATTTTTTCCTATATTTGTTTATTTTCAATAGCATAGTGACAGATATAGTAATCTTTTAACTTTCAGCTCTGTATGTGGTATGTTTCACAGCTGTGTCTTAACTTATAAGAAACTATTATCTCTGCAAAATTCATATTGGTTTGTTTGTTTGTTTGTTTGTGGGTTTGTTTTTTTTTTAATTTTCCCTACACTTTTACTAGTCATGTTGATTCAGTAACAACAGTATCAGCGACCTTTGAATACTGTGTAAAATGTTGGTTACTATCAAGGAAACTTTAAAAAAAAAGGATGTTTCTACTAGAAAATCCTTTTTTACATCCTCTCTCTGAAACTGGGAAAAAGTATAGCATTAGTGTAACACAGGAAATAAAGGAACAGGCAAATTGGCAAGTAGTGCCAACTCTAGGAGCCATTAGCAATCCAGGTGTGAATAACAAGATGAAATATGTGCCAGCTGAAGAAGATAGGGTCCCATGTCTTGTTTTGTATAATTGGTTGTATGTTTTTCTAAATTTTAAATGAAGGAGCTAAAAACTTATTTGTTTCCTTTATAGTCAGACTTTTTTCAGATGAGTAGCATCTCAGTACCCATTATGTACTGGGACTGTTAAAGGGATAATGGGAAAGTGGTTCCGAGAGCAGCCACCACTTTGAGGATCTCTTGAGATGGTTAAAAGAAGGGGTTTCTGGTTGTTTGTTTGTGATTGTTGATGAACTCATTTACTGTCTACACCAGAGGTTCCCTAACTGTGGTTGCTAGACTACATTAGTGGTCTGTGAACCTGATGCTTAGGGTGTCAGCTGCTAAGGTAGGGAAGATGATAGTGTAAGATCTGATAACATACATTTATAGCGGACAGTGCACAAAACAGCCTGTTTATTGCGGTGTATGGGGAAAAAATTGGGCAGAGTAATAATGCAGCAGGAAATAATAGATGAGGACAGAGCAGCCCAAGGAAGCAGCTAGTATGAAGAATCAAATGGGAAATGCAAGAAAGCATCAGAAAGCAGGGCTGAAATGCTGGAGAGGTGGGAAAAAAAGATGCCTGATTTTTCAGGCAAAGGAAGTTATCCAGTTAAGACAGGAATGATGAGAGGAGCCAGAGGCAAAGATGACAAACAGTTTGAGTGGGCTGTGTTGCCAGGATGCTTCTTGCCAGGTCTCAGCACTGTTGTACAAAGTGGAAATTAGAAAGAAAAGGACTTTCATCCCAGCTTCTTTGGTTACTACTCATGCTGAGTCATCATCCAGTTCATTTTACATCCTGAACTAACACAAGCTTAATAGTAATTAAAAGGCTGGATGTGTTAAATTTTATGGTACAATGTGATACCGATAAGCAGAAACACAACTCTCTCTACAGAGCATTTTTATGTGCTTCAGTTTCATTAAAATTGTGATTCTTTTCCATGAATGAGGCAGGATATGCCATCTAGAAAGCGGCCAGCTGGACAACCTGAATATCTACAGGGGATGATGGAAGCAAACAGGAGTGTTTGAAGTCTTCCTGTCCTGAGCAAGCTCTATAGGAATCTTTCTGTCTTTATAAAGCAGTTTTATTGAATTGGCAATCGCCAAACAAAAATAAGCAGCCTCCCATCCTCTAAAACCACACATCAAATTTAAAAGCAGTTCTACATCCGTGCAGCTCCTGCTGGGTTTAAGTTGGAATCAGTCAAAATGCTGCTGGACTTCAATTAATTAGTGCCACTGCTGGCAGCCAGCACTGACTGAAGTGGAAACCCAAACTACTGTAATGTATTGCTGGAGTGTGTTCCGAGTATGATGAGATTATTTATCTTCTGCTAAACTGACAATCTATTTGAGTACAATTTGATCAGTTTGGATGGTACCTCACTCACAATAAAAATCCAACATTTCTTATAAAACATAGGACTCCAAGTGGTGATTGCCCTGTATCTTATTCACAGTATCGTTGTCAGAGCTTGAGATGACTTTTTTGGATGAACAAAATAAAAATACTCTTATCTAATATTTATACTATGAAAGGCAGATAGATGAATGAACATCACTCACAGAGCACAGCTTATTTCTCTGTTGGGAAAGCAGACTAGTATGGAAAACCCTGTATTGCATTGCTTTTTCCCGTATTGTTTTCTTGCCTTCTCTTTTATTGTTGGTGTTTTTATTTATTTGATTAGTACTTCAGCAATTATGCATATGTACATAACTGTATATATAAATATATATGCATTCATAATGGGTACTATGTTTTGGTAGAAGCTATTGCTGAATTACAAAGAAATGTTTTATAAAGTAACTAATGTTTCTGATGTTAGAAATTAAAAAAAAAAAGGATTGGGAAAAGTAGACAATATATTTCTTTGCTAGTCCGTTATTGTTCTAATAAGGCAGTAGCTGGGAACCCTAGTTTGCTGGGACTTAAACATTTTTGATTTAGGTAAAATAAATGCTTTGGGTTTTGTCCAGATTTTTTGGATGTGTGAAGACTGCTGTGATATATATTCAATAACAAGGACTACCTTATCCAAATATCAAGAGTAGAACCAGGATTCCTCATTGTGCTTTTTGTCAAAGCTGTTCTGCTCTGTCCTTCAAGGTTGCCAGCTAGTAGTTACAGCTACACAGATTCCCATTATGTTTTCAACAGGTTATAGAAAAAAAACAGCAAAATGCAGGAATCCGAATTTTCACTTTGAGTTTCCTCAGTTACAATCCATTTGATATAGCCTCAGTGACAACTGCTGGTGAATTCCCCTTTGTGTTTCAGTTGAATATAATATATATTCCTCTTTTATCCAGTATAAAGCTATTGCTGTAGCTAGACAGTGGTAAATTACTACTTTGGTCCAAATGGGAGGCAGCTGTCTAGAGTGGAGGGTAAAGGGCTTGTTATATAAAGCAAATTGGATCCCAGTGACGTTGAAAGACAGTGTCAAATTCAGGTCAGAAATTTCAGAAAGAACAATTGAGGGGTACCTGAGATGATCTAGTAGCTTTCTAGAACCTAAAGTGGGCTTACAGGAAAGCTGCAAAGGGACTCTTAATCGAGGAAAATAGTAAGAGGGCAAGGGATAATGGCTTCAAAATAAAAGAGAGTAGATTTAGATTAGACATTAGGAAGAAATTCTTCACTATGTGGATGATAGGAAACAGGTTCACTGAAACAGGTTGCCCAGAGAAGTTACAGATATCCTGTCCCTAGCACTGTTCAAGATCAGGTTGGACAGTGCTTTGGACATCCTGATCTAGAGGGAGATGTCCCTGCTCATGGCAGGTAGTTGGAGCTAGGTGGTCTTTCAGGCCCCCTCCAACCCAAATCATTCTCTACTTTGTTCCGTTCTGTAGGTTCCTTTTTGTCCTTTTCTCCAATGGTCATGTGGCCCTCAGTACATCAAATGCCATGGTCCTTGGTATTCTCTAACAAGAGACGTTATGTGCTGTATTGAAGCACTGCAGACTTCTCTATGGTGGACTGTACACCATCACTGACTTATAGGTCTCCATAGGGCTGTAAGGCTGGAGTACTGATTACCAGATATCACATTGTCTGAAACGGTGACTTTTTGCCTGTGAACCTCCACTACTTACCTCTTCTCTGTGCTGTGCATTTTTTTATTTTTTAAAGTGGTCTGTGGAAAAGTTAATGTACCTGTTGTCTTGCCCTCAGTGAGATTTGTGTTTAGTCTTTCAGCATTCTCTTCAGTAATGCAGTTCACATTTTATGGTTTTGATTCTCTCATACTGTAGATTTAGTTTTATTTTTCTGTAGATTTTCCCTGGAGCCATAACAGAAGGAAGGGGAAATCTCTGCTATAAAAGTCTTACATTTATGAGGTTTATGATGATAAGAAGGAGGAAGGTCCTTAAAAAATAGCTCCATTTGTTTTTGAACTTTTGTTCACGTTTTAAAATGATCTGTGGAACACAGTTTTGTGTCTGTAAAATAAACTAAAAATATCTTGTGATGTTGTTATTAATAAAGCAGGTGGCTCATCTTTCAAAATCCCATTTTAGCCAGGCTGTGATTTTCAATGAAATCTGACATGTTCATTTTTGCCAGACTTAGCAGCCCCCAAGGCTTGTTGAAAGTCATCTGTAAAAAAAACCCTTCTTAATAGATCAGTTTTCTTTGCTGAAGCTGTAGCATCTCCTGTATTTATAGAGATTTGGTTCCTTTGAATACATATTAGTTGAGCAGCAAGCTAACTCCAGTGACATATATTTAACAAAGTAGGCTAGTTATACAACATTAAAGAACTATACATCCTGGAAAATATTTAGTGAGCTCCTCTATATATTGACTACTATATATATATATATATTTATTTTTTTGTTTTGTTTTGTTTTGTGTGTGTGTGTGTATTGTAGAGAGTTAATCCTCAGGAAATTATTGACATAATTGATGTCAGCTGGAGAATTGGAGCCAGACTTGCAAATACGTCAATTATCATTGCAAATGATAGAGATCACTGGGACTTATCCAGACCTAGTTTGAATCCATTGACTTCTCTGAGCTTGTAGAAGATTTTTTATGTTAATCACATGAATTTATTTTTTTTCAAAAATACCTTCCAGTGTCTTGTTCCACATTTTATTTAAAAAAATACAAAACAAAACCAAAAAACAACAGCAGTATGCTAGCTGCTCATAAAGATACTCTGTAACAGAGTGGATAATCGGTTGCATTTTCTGAATAAGCTGGTCTATTTACTCATAACTATGTGAACAGAATAACAATGACATAAGTAATGAGAGACATTGCTTTTGTCATCTTGCTTCTATAGAATAAGAAAATGAAACTCATTTTTGCAAGTTTAACTTTTTTAAAAACTACGCCACCTTGCAGCATGTCCATCTCACTACAGAATTCTCTAAAATTCAGTGACATCAAGTTTTATCCATGAACGGGTTTGGAACTCATATCTTTTCCCTGTGTGCTGCTCAAACAGAAGCTTGCACTTTGAATAACTGGCATCTGCAGGAGGGCATGATCGCTTTCCAGTCATTTCATGTTGGAGGTGCAGTTTGAAGGGATGAGAAGAGAGACAGAACATACAACCTTAGCTCTTTGTAGGATGACATCTCCAGATCTCATGTTAAATGTGGCACCTGGGATTCTCCTCAGACACTTAGTACTGCTGAAGTGAGTCTTTTATGTACTCTAGATGCTGAGTGGGAGACAGCAATTTGCTGAAGTTCTCCTGGTCAGCTTGCTACTTGTAAGAGATGCTTACTAAGCCAAGGAATTAATATTGATTGGTCTTGTGAATAGCTTCCTCAGTAAGAATCAGTCTCAATAAAAGCTGCTCAGATGTTTGAAATTCCATATATTTTTGACAGAGAAAATAATATTTCTTTTTCAGATGTAAAATCAATGTCTGAGCTTTGCGTCGCAGGAGAAGACCGAGATAAACTCCTGAGGGATCACATAAAGGACTTTCCACTTAACGTGACTCATGTGCTTCCTCATCAAGAATAGATCCAGAAAACTGCAAGGGTGACTACTGTCTGAATTTAATCATCCCTAAATTGATCAAACAGTACTAAAGGGGATGATATCTTCAGGTATATGAGATAAGGAAAGAATATAACATGAAGAATAGGAAGGTAGAAAAAGTCTGGAAAAAGATATTCTGAAGGAAAATGAAGCTGTGCATCTTTCCACTTGCTTGAATTCACACATCCCTTGTGTATCCAAAATAGAAAAAAATCTACAAAGTGGCACTGTTTCTGCATCTGTCTTCTGAAATTCCTCATTTCACATCTAAAGCTGTATACCCAATGTAGTACACTTTGAGAATTTTCTTGCATATTAGAATAATCATCATAATCTATTGCATAAATTACTGTTAAAAACCTTAGTGTGAATACCAGTTGTTTTTTTTCCTGGCCATAAAAAGGACATTGAAAATTAATATGAGTTGAATTATTTTAGGTATGTTAGCACTGCATGAGAGGGTCCATCGCATATAAGGCACACCTCATGTTCTTGGGAGTTTTTGTGATGAAGAGATAAAAAATGATGCAGCTAGCGTGCTCGTTATGAAGGTGGAACTATTTTGTTGTACAATGACAGTATAATGGCAAAAAAAATTGTTCTTGCATAAATGAAGATGAACTGTTCTGCAACAAACTTATTTAGCTTGTGCTTTGTCTGTTGTTTGCTCTGCAAACTGTCGTTGGTTTTTCTCACCAATAGACAAAGGTTATGTGGTTTGATGTTTCAGCTCTCCATGAGGAACAACTCATATAAGATATGTGTTTGAACTGGCAGAGATCAAAGGTAAACAACTTTTTTTTCATTTTTTTCTTTCTTTCTTTTCATTATGTGTGAGCATTTTTATAACACAATGGATTCTACTCTTGTTGGTTTTAAATGTAATACTTAAATCCTTCCATATGTAGAGTTGTAAATTATGAAGAAAGACTCTTCCTACTATATGTATATTTTAGAATACCCTAAGAACCCTCTTCTCCACACTTGAAAAGCCACACCAGTAGAGTGTTCAGTACCTGGCTCCTGAAGAGTTACAGAGATACCAGAGGCAGGGCTCTTATGGGTCTTGTCTCATCTTTGCCATCACTAATCAGATGTCTTTGATATCAGAAGATGCTTTAAGTTATGTCAGATGCTTACATGTTGGAAATGGAATTGATGAAAAAATTACTGTCTAGAAATGAAGCCACACTGGCCATCTAACATTAGTAGAACCTTACATGTTTTTACTGTTTCTTCCACCCCTTGGTTTCTTGCGGCATATAAACCTACCTGGTGAAAAATTCTGGCATTTCACATAGTTTGCTTTATATCAGTTTGCTCTTCACCCAAATAGTTTTGAATAGGATAAAGATGCAGGACTATTTAAGGTAGATGTAGATTTACTAGAAAAGGAAGCTACAGCATTCTCTCTTCTGGGGTGACAGGATATAGCACACTTTTCCCTTTATTTTGGGTTTCTCTGCTGCCCCTAAATCTAGACTTCATCATCATCCACATCTTTACTGAAGTTTATTTGCCTGAGACTTTCTGATTACCCCATGTGCTGTCAGACACCTACAGCTTGCTATTTCTTTATTTATTTTGTTTTATACTAATTGCACAAGGAAATGCTGTTCTTGTGTCAGGCTCTTAGCTGATTATAGGTCCTGTTTACTCACAGAATGGTAATTTACTGCCTGCAGGGCACAACTCAGACATACTCAGGCTTCCTGAGTAGCTAAATGGATCATTCCATTCCAGTGCTCCATCACTTACTGGCCTCTCTCAGATTGCTTGCAAAAGCACTTATCCTGCAAATGCTTACTCATGTAAGTAATAATACTCTAATTAGAAAGTAAGTGGGGTTTGGAAACATTAGGATTTCCTATGTGAGTAAGCACTTGCAGGGCAAAACCCAAGGGCACCAGAAAAGATGATAATTTTCTTCATAGTACATTGTCTATTTTTATCTTGAAGGCTGGATCTTTACATAACTTTCTATTAAACAGTTTGAGATCTTCCCTTCCTGGACTAGCCAGGAAGTCCAATGGACAGACATTCTTATGCTTCAAAGCATTTTGTAATGACTCCCATTTTAAATGAAATGAAACATTAGCCTGAATTATAGCTGTGATATGCTTCTGAGTTCCTTTCTAAGCACTAAATTATATCCTTTCAGTGACTGTCCTTTCTCCCATCCCTCTGAATCTTAGTTCAAGCTTATCAAATAACTGTTGTAACAGAAGCTGAGATTCAGGTTCATTACTTATCCTTATAAAATTAGATTGGATGCAACTTTTTTCCCAACACCTAACGACTCGCATGAGAGTGTACTTTTTCATCTGCAAGGGTGAAATAGTAGGGAATGGAGATGTGTCCATGCAGGGGTAGCTTTGCCACAGAGGCTGAAGAATAGTCATCAAAGCAATATACTCAGTAATTCTGTGTGTGAAGAACCATGAGCAATCCAGGCAGGCATTAACTGGTATGTATATGCTTGACTTGCTGCTGCTTCCATTACCACTTTTTTAATAGTACTCTGACTGCCTTTAAAAACACATCCCTTGCATGCGTGTTTTCTTATCTCAAGCTGTTCTTGCAATTTTAGTCTTCAGCTATTTCATTCCTTCAGCAGTTTGTTAAGACTCTTTTAACTCAAACTCCAGAAACACTAAAGCAAAGGGTGATGTTTTGCCAAGCCATATGTTCTTAAATGGTGTGTTTTATGCAGCTGATAATAAATACTTTAAGACCTAGTAACTAAAAAAAATCCAAACAAACCTAATGTAATCAGGCATATTTCCAGTGATTTCAGCACTTACATTAGAGATGACTTAAACTGTCTGTTTACAGTCAGGCTTGAGCATGGTATTCAAACTGTGTAGGTGACATTGACATTTGGTGCTGTGCTGGGATCTAGAGGAAAAGAGATTTTTTCTACTCTGCTCAGATTCCGAATTTCTACATTTTATTTCCAGCTTTATTGCTATGCAGAAGTATTAAACCACTGATATAAAATGTTCACTAAGGTTTAAATGTCTTGCACAGTATATGATTCTTTTCCTACATCAACAGCTTTTTAAAGATATTTTTCACCCACAAATAATTTAATCCTCTTAATAGAAGATATAAACCTCTCTACATGCAGTATTCTACATAAAAAATACCAACTATAGGCTATAAAATGTCTGTCCCATTAACTCATAATGTGTAGTGCAAGAGTTAATCTACAAGTCAACAAAGCTTTTAGTTCTGCCTACTTAGTATGCCAGGGAAACATAATTTATAGATCACCTCCAATAGTAAAAGCAGCAATTTTCCATTATACTTGTAGAAAAACACTGCACTAGAGTTTATCTAGGCTTGGTGAGAAGAGATAGCTTGGAGTTCCAGGCTCACGGTTCAACTTTTTGTGCCACCACATGCTTTCATCCCCTCTAGAAAGGCTCTTATGTGACCTCTCTGCTTTTCTTTTCTTACATGTAAAAAAACCCCAAACAAACAAACAAAAAAAAAGAGTTAATACTGACAGAACCTACATTTTCAAAAATGTATTTTGTTATTATTTCTTTACTGTGTGTATATATATATATTTATTTCCTTTATCTCCTATCGAGACTGTATTCTGACCTGTGCGCTATTGCTTCATATAGGCATCAGACATAAGAGGTGATGACATGGGGACAAAAAATCTAAGTAAAAACTGTTTTTATATAATCTGAAACTGTTACATTGGAATTACAGTAAATGTCTACTCTAAAAGCGAGGGAACAATAATCGTATCATAGTGTTCAGATCTGAGGTGATTTCGTGTCACCTTTCTGACTTTGCATGTCTTTAGATAACCAGAAGTTTCTAACTGAACTGTAACCTCTCAGGAAAAGTTTTACAATTTTGTAATTCTTATTATTCCTAAATAAGTGTAAAACTGAAACAAGGTAGTTGTAAGAAAATGACTATTTCTGGATTTTGTTCCGTAAAATTATTCTATATTAAATGGAATAATGTGTTAAAATATCTTAAGCAGACAAACATAACCCATTGATCAAAGCATGTATATTAATTAATAGAGAAGAATGTACAGCATATCTGTAATTTTAACAGCATGAAAGCTGTCTCAGGATCAAAAAATCTTTTAATGGTTTCTTAAAATAGAAATATATATATTTTCACCCCTAGATTCTTAAAAAAGAGAGGTTATGAACGCACCACACAAGTAATGATTAATCATCACTTGGTAAGCTATAATCATCCACTGTTGTCTATATGTTGTCTATATGTCTATATGTTTCTTGTCTGATTGCGGAGCTTACGTCTACATGTTAGTCTATGCCAAGTTATTTTGTGTTACCAAGAATTTTAGTAATGGAATTATGAAAAGTTTCTGTAAGCAGAGATTGGCCTCAATATTACAGCTGTATCTTTGTTTTTCTCTAGCACTGCTTGGGGATCCTTAGAAACAGTTTTTCTTTAATTCTGTCATTGATGTAGAATTGGGAAATAGCTTACTGATATGTGTGGACAGAAAGTACTTCGAGGGAGCTAAAAATTGTTAATACTGCTCATAGGAGTAGCTTACTATTACTTCTTTAACTAATCAAAAACTTTGGTGAATTTCACATGTGGAGATATATAAACATTATCACAATTTGGTTTATTGAACAATGAAATACAGGGAAGTTTCAGTATCTTAAATCCCCTGTATACATACTGGGATCCCTATGTGCCTCCAAAACCAGGCTGCTTTGTGTACTGGGTTGAGAAGAGTTGAACTTGAAAAGAGAAAAGAAGTTTAAAAGAGAAAAATAAGTAAAAAATTCAAGGTAGAAATGAGCTGCAGTAGCACTCAGAAAATGCAAAATTTTTAAGAAAGGGAAAAAATTCTGAAAAATGTCAGTTGCAATCAGCCATACCATTCCAGGGTCAATAATCACCTGACTTAAGAAATGAAATTCTGGTCCTTTCTTAGTGAGTCACAAGAATCCTATTGACAATAGTAGGGATATTTCACTCTATGTCTTCTAATGCAAGAGTGATATAAAAAACAGCCAACTCACATTGTACCCAGTGGGAGTTCTGCCATTGCCTTCACTGGCAATAGCACTGGAATTTTGCCTTTGGGCCACGAGTCTGAAATCAATGAGATTTCTGCTTTAAATTAGGCCATGTATTCCAAACTCAGTCCTACAGCAGATTTGCTGTTATATAGGTTTGTGGGTTTCTTCGTTGATTTTATGACCATAGCAGAGTCAGATTCACACCTTGACACTGAAGTAGAACAGTCACTTTGGAGTGTGCACATTAAAGTATGCATAGATCTTTTGTTATGGAATTGATCAGTCTGAACTCAGTTTGCCTGTGATGTAATTTGCTTTGGTCTCAGGGTAATGAAGATAGAGAGAAATCTGGCCAATTTTTTTCTACATCAGAGCAGAAGTAGGATTTTGTAAGTTAAGAAAAATTCAAAGAAGTTTGCTTGTTAAGGCTTTTCAAATTTACTTTGAAAATATTGAACTAACACAGATTTGTAATCTGTAGCCAGAACTGGTGTTAACAAAGTTGAACATGTTATTTTCTGTATAAAATATTGAAATAAAAATGCCAGGGGCCCATCTTTTAACACAGATGTAATTTACCTAAGCATAATATTCTTGTTTTGAAGTGAAAACTTCAGTGTTATTGAGCTTTTATTCAAAGGAGAATATAGCCTAAAGGGTGTGCATCATACATCATTTCAAAAGCCCTAGTAGAATTTCTCACTGTGCTCCTTACAAATTATGCTCATTCTATGTAGAATACATCAATGGAGAAGTGCAAAAAGATTGGCATGTAAAGAGATTGCTAAAATTTCAGATTGTTATTCATTTGTGAATGTGCATGTATGTGCACAGTCTTTGAGACATTTAGCAGTATATTTTTATATAAAGAGGATTCTATATATATTCATTTGTGCAGTTGTAAGATGACCATTCTTTACGGAAGTAGGTAGCATTTTGGTATTTCCACTTTACTTTCAGTGCACTAATTGTCATTGCCATATATGCATTATCAAGTACTTCAGTTGTATAGTTTGGCAATGTGTATTAAAAGGATCATATTTTAGTCTAAGATACTAATTATGCAGAAAAACAAAACAAAAACTGAAAACATTTAATAGTAAACATCTAAGTTGCAAAGAAGGACCTACTGGAAAAGACAGACTAAATGTGGATTTTCTCATTAAACTTCTAAAAAATTGGTTATCACATTTATTTGGTTTGGTTAAACAGTTTTTGTTTTCTTTTGTTTTAAAAGAAGCACAGTCAGTGCTTCCACTTTTCTCTGCTTTCTCATCCTCTACTCCTAAGTTTTGTACTGGTTGCATATGACTGCTTTTGCTTTTATGTTACAGACAGTGGGAAAACAGATCAAATTATCTCTGTGTTCTATAAGGACATGTCAGCTCTGGGCAGCAGAGGCTTGTGCAAACCTAGAGATCTGTGGATTTGGCTGATTAAAGATGTACAGGGCAGCATTTCAGCAGCATGCTCACTAGCTCCAAAGCACTGCTGTACACTTCCAGCCTTCATCCAGCTCATACACTGCTATGCTGGGTCTCACACTCATTACTGCTACTGGTTAGCATGAGTGAAACCAGCTCAGCTCAGTTGTAGCTCATCTACCTTCACAAGGTATCTATAACAAGTAGAAAACTACCCAAACAATATAAAATCTCATTTCCTGTTAAAAGAAGCCACCTCCAATAAATACCTTCTATATTCTGCAGCAAAATTATTTTTTGCAGGATATCCGTATTAACTTTGCAGTGCAATGTATTATATATTAAAAGCATATAGACCTTACATAAGCCTATAAACACTTTGCATCAGATAGATCGCTCTAAATCTATTCATGAAATATTATTTGTCTCTGCTATAATATCATAGCAGTGTTTTCTTTGCTGAAAAAGTCCTTTAGCTTAAAGATAATAGCAGAGTTAGCTGAGTCAAGGCTAAACAGAATTGCCTTTCCAACAGAAAGTATAACATATAACCACATTTAGTTGAAAGTTGGTTACCCAACAGTGGAGAAGAATTTATAAATTACAAATCTTATCTAGATTATTTCACCATCTACCTGAGAATGTTACCACACAAATCCCGAGAGAGAAGACAAGCAAAGTAATAGATGCTTGGGGAATTGAAAGTGTGTCTAAAAATCTGAAGCAGTGAGCTCCTATGACCCTGTGGAAAACATTAGAAGCAACCCTATTTTGCCACTTAAATGTGTACTCCCAGGTGCCTTGTGCACGTTCTATGCAGATGTATAAATCTCAAGAGCATTATCACATAGGTCTTGCTGCGCATGAACATGGCAGAATGCAGTACCACATAACTGAAAAGATGAAGCAGTCTTGCATTTGGCGAAGATAGGAGCTTGATCTTTCTCAGTCGTGTCAGAGGATATCAATTTCTGCTGTGACATTAGGCTGTGTCAATGGAAGATGAAGAGAAACTTTATTCTAGGAGAAGCTGTGGGCATTGCTATTTCCCTGACTGTTAAGTGCACAGTTAGTGACAGGTTTGGGTGTAAGACAAAAAGTGCAGTAAAAAATGCCTCATGTGCCCATGAGAAATTTATGGGGAAATGTGTTAATGGACTAAGGAGATTCATCTGTAATTGACTTATCAAAGATGAATGTCAACTTATCTATTTGATAATGGATCTATTAAAAGCTTTGTTTGTCTTCTTTTTTTTTTTTTTTTCTTCAACACTTATGCACAGATGGATTGTGCAAACAAATACTTTATTAAATGCGGGACTTGGAGCCAGTGAAAGCTTTGAGTCCAGAATAATGTCAATTAACTCAATTTAATTGCTTTCTTGAAACAGCCCTCTCTCTATTTTTGTTTGGTTTGTTTTAACATTTTTTTTAATAAGATATAAGGGGCACTGAGTAATTCTATATGACTGAATTACTTTATGCATTTTATTTTATTAATAAAAATACAATATGTGCTCTCAAAATGGTACAGTACCATGGAATAGAAAACACATAAAACTTGGAATGAGTCACTGAAGTCAAACTGTCAGTAACAGCCTGAGGTTTCCAAGCTCAAGTGAGTTGGTGAGGGGAGAGATTATTCAAAAAATCATATTTATTAAAATCATTTTGCTTAGGGTAAGTTACCAGAAACATTTTTCCTCCTGTTAAAAAGCTACATTTTCATTATCAGTAATTTGCAGTTGGCCTTTGCTGCACTATGGATTTGTTATGTGTCTAGCTGCAAAATATAAGCTTTGTTTTGCCACTTTGACACAAAAATTGCTTTGGTTAGAGACTGTTCTGGAGTAGATAATAAGAAACTTGTTTTATCCACAACTCTTTAACACAGCAAGGATTAATTTGTAATTGGATATAACATATGTAGTAAAAATGATCAGCTTGATTTTTGGAAAAACAAAATATTACTTTCATCGACCAGGAGCCAACTGCTGGATCTTTTGTTATTTAGTGATTAAGGCTAATAGATCAAATCTCCAATTTGTTCTTGCATGGTCTTCTCAATAGATGAAAGATCCAGCAGTTTCAAAAGATGTATCTAATCCAAGTAATTTGAGACCTGTGTTATTAGTTTGTGATTTGTATGAAATACTGTACAATATTTTCACAAATTTCAAGCTTGTACGTCATTATATATCAGCATCCAAAACTGTAATATTTTCTCACTTTCATATATCTCAGTACCTTTGGCAGGTATATGTGATATTTTCAAGTAATTGGATTGTAGACTTCTTCTGTATATGGGTTTGAAGGTTTAGGTAGAGGACTGATTGTGTGATGCCATATTCCGTTGTGAAAGGAGAACTGATTTTTATTTTTTTCCTCAGAGTGAAAAGTTGCTTTAAACAATAGTTGCCAAATTTTGGTATGAATCTCTGAAAATTTTAGGACCCAAATCTTTTTGTATCTGTTCTCTCAGTGGCTTAAATGCTTCCAAATAATGATGAGAATTTAAACTGCCAAAAATGAAATGTGAAGCACTTTATATGTCAAGACATAGTTGTGAAGGTTGTGTTTGTTTTTCTGTTTTCATTTCAACTTCATGAAACCTTCAACAGCTTCTAATAAAACCATGTCATTTGAGCAATTCCAATATCTCTGAAGATGCCACATTTTCCATTAAGCAAGTAGAAAATTCCTCTACTGAAAAACTGTGATTTAGCACTATATCTCCAATGTCTCTTTCTAAACATATGTTTAATTGTTCAGTTCATCTGAATATTCTTAAAATAATAGCTTAAAGAAACATAAACCCTCATTTGGTTTTCTCATGCTCATTGAATTTAATGGGACTACATGCATGCTTAAGCATATACTCTGGGTCTTTCTTTTATAGTTTGTAGGTCAGAAAGGCAGCAGGATAATATTTAACCAAGGAAGCGAGTTCTATTTCAAACCTCCACTGCACTGTTATGTCTAATATTGAAGGAAATTATTTAAAAACTGTTGGCACTAAGTCTGCATTAAGCATGATTTCAAAACCACAGAATAGTCTGTAAAATTTTTGGCACGTTAAACTCAGAACATGAAAACTTAAGGGACTGTTCCTGCAAATCCCTTGCTTGCAGGGATAAGTACTTACTGGGCTGATCTGAAAATCCTGAAGTTCTTCTGAGTTTTCATTGGAAGACAGGCTAAATAAGGAATTTAGAGAGAGCAGGCACCCAGCTTAGCACCTGGCTCATACCTAAACAACTCAGACTCAGACCCAGTTAGTATCTCTGCTTAAATACCCTGAGTAAAGCAGTTTAGCAGTAACTCTTAGGTGTACGTCTAATGAGCCATTAAGGGTTGGCTGCCACACAGTATAATGTGAACCACTATTTTTAGTTTAGATTCTAATTAAAATAAGACTGAAAAAGTAAACCTTCCCTTCACATGGCAGCCTAGTGGTTGGAGTGCTTGTTTGGGAACTGACAAATTCTAATTCTAGCCCCTTTTCTGCTGTTTCAGTATTAAATCAGTATTTCTTTCAGGAGTGAGCAGTAGCTGTCAGCCCTATACAGTCTTCTGAGGAACATGCTTGTGATGTTTCAGCTGATTCTAGATTGTAAGTATTGCAAGATGTGCAAACTATTTTATGATACATAGTCAACATACTTATGTTATAGAAGGAATAAGAGGCAGCGTTTTTCTCTCTGCTCCCTGAATTATTTCTGTATTTTAGTTTTAGCAGTCACTAGATAGCTTTATAGACTGCTAGTTTTCTAATTCTCAATAGAGTTCCTTCTGAATCTACCTCTGAGACTGATCTTCCCATTGACACACATAACATGACATTATTGTTTCTCTTTCAGAAATGAAATACTTAAAATGTAGACTTTTTATTTCCCAGTTTAAGGTTACTGTAATCATAGATTTGTATTATTAGATTTCATCCTTAGTTTTTCCTGAGTCACATTTCCCACTGACAGACACAAGAATGGAAATCAAATGAGGAAATATGATCTTTGATCCAAGTTTGTCTTCCTTTGATATTTGGATATAGAAAATATTAATCCACTACAAAGCATAGGAACTACCTAATATTTCGTGTACTGGGTTTAGCATATTTTTACTAGGCTTTTCATAGTACCTAAAATTTCAACCAGTTGTGATATAGAAAATGTAATTATAGTAAAAATGTTAGGAATGTTCTATTCTCTGAAGTAATGATAGTCATCATTAAATTGAACTCTAATGTTTGTAAGAACTTTTGGTGTGCTTCCATCTTATCAGAACAAATACCACCTCTACCTAGGTTTTATTCAGCACCTTCAGTTCACACAAGATTTACTATAATCACAATTTAAGATGAAAAGTTCTCAGAATCAGATCAGTATTTTTGGAACTTTAATCTAACGAAGACCTAAATTTAATATTGGATATCTAAACTGTTTTTGAAATTCTGGGTCCTAAAATTCCCAGTCCTTTTGAAGTCCATTGACATTATCGGCTGTAGAGGTCCACACATCTTCTGTTCTATTTTCCATTGCATATGAGGTAATTGTAGAGCAAAATAAGAAGAATCATTTTATGTTTCCTTCTAAGTGAATAAATACTTAATACTGATGGTTAAGTATGAGTGGAAGGCTTGACTGTAGTGCCAGATGGCACCTAATTCTGACAAGGTTGCTGCATTGTTCTAACAAACTGATGTATTTATTATTCAGGCACATTTTCTCTTATGGCAGCTCTGTACAGAGTGCTTTGAGAAGTGAAGAGGGACTCTAAGTATGTAGACCTGAATATCAATATTTATTTGTCATGTTTTTGTGCAGCTGTGCCCAAATTTGTATTGAATTTGAGTTCTGAAAACAGAAGTATAGCCTTGTATTCAGAAATAAAATCTCCTGTGTGTACTTTACATCTTCGGGTTTGGCAACTTTCTGCAGAAATCATTACTTCACTTTTCATTCTGCTATTTTGAGGTCTGGAGTAACCCTATATTATCTTCTCTGTTGCTATATTAAACTAATGCCACAGGTATCCTGTGAGATTGCACCATATCAAGAATAACTGCCTTACAAGTTTTAAATACTTGATTATTGATAGGAAAAATTGCATTTCTTTTTAATATTGGCATGAAACAACTAATAACTGAAAGGGAGATGAAATATCAAGTAGATAAAAACAAATTTTACCCATATAGAAGATGTTCCTGAGAGGTAGAAGGTTATGAAATCCTGGAAAACGCAACATATTTATGCTGAAAAATAAAAAGTAGAAATAGACTTTGCAGAGATAGATTTGGAGCAATCATGTGTATGGTTTAATTTTCCTGTAGCTAGGGGAGAAAAAATACAAACACAAACATCATTATTAGCAGCTCTGCTTGTGTTTTGTCCGTTTTTAGAAGCCATGTGCTTCCAGACTGCATATCTCTTACACAGTAGCATGCCCAAATCCATATTCCATAGACCTGTGAGTATTAAATCTCAGCTTGAAAAAAAGGTATTGGAACCTCAAGAAACATCATCTATTAAATTATATTTTTATCTCTAGTCTATAGGAAAGGCAGAGCCTGATTGTAACAGGCCTAAGCAACATTGCTGCTTTCCCATAATCTGCAACACAGCAGACTTCTGAGAGAGCTATATTACTTAGTTAAGCTTTGCACTGGGCAAAAGAGAATCTACTTTTCCTAGACCTGTTGCCCACAAAGAACACAAACACTGTTTTTATTTTACATGTTCTTGCCGTTCCATTGCAGTGCTTAACCACCAAGGCTGAAAGATCACATACATACGGCCAAAAATGCAGCCATCGGAATGGTGCCTGGTTGTACAAATGCAGCAGTGAAGAAGTGTTGACAGCAGCCCTGTCTCATACTGTGCAGCATCCTGGGCACTGCCACCCATGGGATGTGATGATCAGCCAGGTAACACATGACCCAGCATACATTGTAATCAAACATTTCCATCATCTATTTCTCACTCTGGGAGGAGATTATGTTTCTGTTCTCTGTAGTAGGAAGAGAGTTTTCTCAGGGAAAAAGGACACATTGCTTTGCTCCCTGCTAACCTCTCAACTCTGTCTATTGCAAGCCAAAAGAGCAAAACTGCAAGAATTCTGTTATTTGGTGTAAATAGGTTTCAAAGAGGTTAAGCACTGTGAGCCATTGAATTGACATAGTTCTCTCAAAGGAGGAAGGAGTGAGATAAGTGTGTGAAACAGTAATACTGCAATAAACCATGAACACATCAGTGTGCTCTGCAAGGTGGTGCCTCACCTATGGCAACCTGCTGGAATTCAGCCATGGAATGTAGCAGGGCTCATGCCATTCCCTTGGCTTTCAGCACTCTCTGAACTCTGTATAGATACAGAAGTAAAAGACAGTGAGAATAAAACCTGAACAGAAGTGATCCCATTAGAGACCAGGGAAGGCATCACATGAACTTCAGGGAGGATGAAGACAATATAAGATTTAGAGAAATTTTGTTTTATGGTAACTAGAGGAGAACCAGCCAAAGGAAAAAGAACTCATGCAAATGATCAGGGATTTCCTGTGCACCTAATTCCAAAGGAATTTCCTTATTCTGTTTCAGGCAGTTTTGGTTCCATATTCTTCAGTGATTTATGCAGATACACACAGAATGCTTTCATAAAATCGTACTAGAGTGGTCGTTAGGTACCTGTTTATATTTACTTTGAATATAAGCATAAGATTTCTGCCAATAATGAGATATTTCTTGGAGTAGAAGAAAGGAAAAAAAAACAAACAGAAAATTTATGTAATTTTGAAACATTAAAAATTGCAATTCTGCCTTACTGCATGTGGCTTCACACCAGTGCATTTTATAAAACATGTTAGGGCAAGAGTTTTTGACTAAAAGCCCAGGAAAAGCCGTTCAACGCAGTTGTAGTCATTTTAATAGGTGATTAGATCTCTGCAACTGCATGAGTCCAACTACATTACTGTGCTAGTGAGCAAGAATGTTGCATTGCTTGTGTCTGATGTGCTTTTAGTGGCTACAGTTCGGGCTCAATCCCAGCTGCCATCTTCCAGCACAACTCAACTGGAACAGAGAGCCAATCCCTGAATTACCACTACAGAAACAAAAAGCAAACAAACCATCTGCAGTCACTAGTAGCATAAAGCCTGTGTAAGGGTTTCAGCAGGCTGCTGCATCCTACTTTGTGCCGGAGGGGCACTACAGGTATAGCAGCTGTTGGCAGGGAAATGCACAGCCAGGGGAGGTAATAGCTCGTTCAGTGCGTTCCTTCTGCAGCCCCTGGCAATAGGTTTTCTGCAGCTTCCTGCAGAGCTGCAAATAGAAACGAAGGCTGTGTCTGACTTGCTGAACCCTGAAGAAGGTGACGGGTGGAAAAGAACTCACAGGTTCTTTTTTGCAGAGTGAATTCCTGCTGCAGTACTTTATTCTAGTCAGGATATAAAATTTACATTTCTATTTGCAAGTGTAAAAACTGAATTTTTGGTATAAACTCCATCACTTGGATCATGTAAAATTGATTATGATTTATATTACTTCTGATTTTTCTATTTTTTAATATAAATCACAACAAATTCATCTATGACACAGTAACAAGGTAACAATTCTAACAGAGTTCAACTTAAACAGAGAAATATCAGTAACTAGCACAGGAAACAGTTTGTTGGTTTGCAGATCACACAAAACATGTAGAAGTATTGTTTGTTAAGGGATTCAGAAATTTCAAGGAAAATCTAGTTCGTTTTGGAAGAGAGAAGAAGAAAGGAAGATCTGCTTGAACTTTCTCATCACAGCTATTTTGTTCTTACTTTCTGGGCTGGAGTAATTATATAAGTTGAATGTAGCCCTTTGTGACTGACCTTCTAATTCTTCTTTCAGAGATCCTTGGGCATGCATTTGCTTTATATTTATCTAAAAACCCATTTCTCAGACATATTCAAAACAGAAGCACTGAGAAATACCTGAGGGCAGTGTGCCCCCTTGAGATCCCCTCTTGCACATCCTAAAGGCCATGTGTCTTCTGATCTAGCTCTTGAGCAGCACTTAATTTCATCAGGGACTATGAGGCAGCCCTTCAGTAACTTTGAAAACTCACAACTTTGAAAACAATAATTTCTTTTATACTACTTTTGGTATCAGTCAACAGAACTTACTTGACCAGAAACAACAATAAATCCTCTTTATACCTGTCTTTGCAACCATTACTTCATTCAGAAACCTAGTTTGTCTATGAGCTAACAAAGGATGGTGCATCTCTGTCCCCTGGCAACATCCCAGAGCCAGGACTGAGATTCAAGTAGCTCCTCCTGATCAGATTTTGAGTAAAACTTTGAATAAAATGGACTTTTGACATTCAACATGTAATATGATCATGTCAAACCTGAGCTTCCAGAATAGAAGCTGAAATGCTTTAAGATCAAAGCTGTCTCCTGTGGGCTTTCTAAATCTCCATATCTGCATGAAGTATCAGTTCTGCTCCCACCTAGTACCCTGGACTTCGGCTGCAGACTCTTGCTTTCTTTTTACTGGATCAAACTCTGTGTGGTATGAAGAAGTTAGGTGCAGCTTGTGATTTCCATCTTCTGTCCTCTTCACTGGAAATGCATCTTTTCACTCTCCTTGCAGGAAAACAAGTTTTCTGCTCTTGGGTATAATAACTGAAGAAAAAGGCACAGAAAGCAGAAATGTTGCTTCAGTGCATCATTATTTCCCTGTTACATTTTCTTTTTCCTAGTTTCTAAGAGTGGGAAAAAAAGGAAGATTCTGGGAAGTCTAGTGTAATTTGAATTTCATGTTTACATTGCCTGGAAATTAAACTACGTAGATACAGAAGTAAGTCATTTTTCTGCTTTATTGAGAATAGAATTATAGTGGCTGTATTTTCAGTCAAACTTTCAATACTACATCCTGACTCCTTTATACAT
This sequence comes from Odontophorus gujanensis, assembly GCA_013399175.1. NCBI lineage: Eukaryota > Metazoa > Chordata > Aves > Galliformes > Odontophoridae > Odontophorus > Odontophorus gujanensis. The sequence continues at coordinate 167,489 of VXAB01004145.1, read as the reverse complement.
TCTCTTTTCTGATGGATATCTCACCCTCTAAACCCACCCTCAGCTCCATGGAACAGTTATGAGCATAGGATGTGTGGAATATGACTTGGTTGAGGCTGGGCTTGAAGCTGTCTTCAAACAGTCAAGTCAGTAATGGTTCTCATGTTTGGAGCTGGTGTGGATCATGTCTGCCTTTGCTGGACTTGGTGTCATGGTGCCATGCTCTGTGCATGTAAAAGAAATGAGACTTGGAAGGGTTGTGCTGAGGAACATACAGTTGTGGTTGGACACTGCTGTCACCAAGGCACGAGACATCATAGCCTGGTCCTTGCTCTCCACCTTGCCTTCATAGAATCATAGAATAGCTTGAGTTGGAAGGGGCCTTAAGGATCGTCAAGTTCCAGTCCCCCTGCCACAGGCAGAGTTACCAACCGCTAGATTGAGTATTAGACCAGATTACCCAGGACCCCATCCAATCCGTCTTTAGACACCTCTAGGAACAGGGCATCCACAACCTCTCTGGATGACCTATTCCAGCACCTCTCCACTCTCTCAGTAAAAAAACTTCCCCCTGACATCTAATCTTAATCTCCTTTCCTTTAGTTTAAAACCTTTGTCCTATCACTATTTACCTGTGTGGAAAGCTGATTTTCTTCACGTTTATAAACTCCCTCCTTGAGCAGGTACCAAAGCCATTGACTGCCTTTCTGATTCCTCCAACACTGGGACAAGGAGGAGAGCACACAGGCTGACCCACAGCAGTGCCTTATCGCAGCACGACCACGAAGGTGAGGAGATCAGCTGCAGGCAGATAAGTTAGCCCAGCAAAACTGCCTGTGGCTATTCTGCTTTCTGTCAGGGTTGTACAAAGTCACCAGCATATACTCTGGAGGCACCTACTGGAAGGGCATAGATTCCCTATGGATGTGAAGCAGTGCTTTATAAGGAATTGGTATCAGCATGTGAATCGCTTTTCTGTCCCATCTAGTTCTTTTCTGTTCGTCTGCATAAGGAGAACATAGTTGTCTCCAGTACCAAAAGGCAGTGAGAAGGGATTATTGTTAGTGGCAAATTACAAGCATGTTGCCAGCAAGTTTGAGGCTGGAAGATGATCTGGGGCAGAAATATGGTGGGTCTTCCGGGGGGCAGTCTTTCCAGTAGGGTTGCTACTGCTGACTGAGCTGATACCTTACTGCTCCTGGATCTGGGGTCATGGACTCAGGCTGACAGAAGGAAACAAGTGTAATAATTCAGCACTGAGAAACAGCACTGTAGGGAACTCTTACATATTATTCTTAGGTAAAACAACAAATGCCTCAGCAGAAAAGTGAGCATGGTAATACTCCTTTTTGGGAAGGTCTGTGTAAGCCAGTTCAGTGTAGGCACTGTTTAGAATATGTGTTCAAATCTCCAGTCTGTTTAATGCATCTTTGCAATTACAGAGAGATATGACAACCAAATACTCCTTCACCAGTGGGAAAACAAACCCACGTTAATACATGGAAACAGTTGTACATTAGATGAGCTGGGAACACAAGGACAAACAAACATTAGCATGCAATTTATGATGCTACACTCGGGGACTGAAAGTATGAGCCATAGAGGTATCATACAACATTTCAGTATTATCATTTTATGATTTCTGTACCTTTCCCTTTCAACAGACGCTGCTCGTATTCTCGGCTGTGCCTTTAGTTGCCTATGATGAGTAAGTGTGACAGTCCTTTAAATCACAGCTGCTACACTGTGCAATAATATTTAAGAAGGCCCTTGTGACTTTCCTCTTTCCTTGATAAAAATAAATCAATAAGGAAAGTTATTAAATGTTGAATGTAGAAAAATCAGTCTTCCAGGAAGGGACTGTGAAGATATTTTTGTTTGTTTGTTTATTTGTTTGTTTTGTTTTGATTTGTGGAAGTTTCTGCAAAAACATCTCTTTGCACAAAACCCACAGACTCGATGATCTTTAAGATCCTTTCCAATCCAAACCATTCCGTGATTCTGTGATTCTAAATACAAGCAGGTCAGGGGTTTTAATTTCCTCTACTTATTAAACCTGTTCTGGAATACTAATCCTGCCTCCAGCTACTGTGGAGTTTTCCTTTTCCACGCTACTTCTGTTTTATATGCAATATATATTTTATATCATTTTAAAAGAGTACTCTCTACAAAATATTTTATACTCCATTCTTGATTTGCATCTCAACTAATGTCTGTAGTAGTTTCAGACTCTTTGTGCGAGGAGATGTATTTTCTTTTGTTTTTCTCTCCCCCTCCCCTGTGTAAATACATTTATAGAAGTGTATCTAACAAAATATACATGCTGTAAAAACCATCCAAATGTTGAGCAGCAGTGAGACAATGCCCACACAACCACTTGTGTTGTCGTTATCAATAACATAAACCAAGTCGAGTGATAGAAATATATTTGATTAAAATCAATTGTTTGGGGAGTGTATTTATTCCAGAGCCTTCAGGCAGAGAAGAATAGCAGTTTTCTAAATGTGATATTATGAGGGCAAGCAAATGAGTTATTACTTGTGTTACAGTGCAACAGAACTGAGCAAGAACTGCCCTACAAGAGGGAGTAAGCACTTATATCCACCATTTATTCTGTTACATTCATCACCACGGGCTGCATGTCTACATGTCAGGTCAAGGTCAGCGCTCCTTACTCGCATGAATCACTCTTGACACTGATGGAAACCTCCGTATTGCAGTGTGCACAGCATCCCCTGCTCTGGCTTTGACCCACACCTCGGCCAAGTCCCAAAGGTGGGGCAGAGGGCACTTGGGGGGCAGCTGGTGGGCAGTGGGCACTGCTCAAAAGGCACTGTTCGAAAGGCGGACAATTTAACTTCAGGCTGGAGGACGGAAGTGTTTTTACCACATGGACTATGGCTCCTTTGAACTTTGGCTGGTGGAGTTACAAAGCTAAAGAGGAGCTCTCTATTTTTTTTAGTTTCTAAATAGTAACTTGATTTGATTGAGTCTCCAAAGAATAAGTTTCAAAGTTACGATACCGAGGAAGCCTCATTATTTTTCTCCGTAAGTTTATTGAAGTTAGGGGAACAGAGACACAGGAGAACAGAGATGAGCTACAGGACATAGGCTCTTCTCCTGTCCTTCCAACAGAAGAATCAGTGCAAATCCTACATGCCAGCTCTTCGCTTTTCAAAGCATCCCCACTGACAAAGTGCCGTGCCTCGTGGGGGTGCCGATGACATATTGGTATGCGGGAATGAAAAATCAAAAAGCGACTGTGCAA
>VXAB01004145.1:144884-163844 GCA_013399175.1 Odontophorus gujanensis | reverse complement strand
TTATCAATAACATAAACCAAGTCGAGTGATAGAAATATATTTGATTAAAATCAATTGTTTGGGGAGTGTATTTATTCCAGAGCCTTCAGGCAGAGAAGAATAGCAGTTTTCTAAATGTGATATTATGAGGGCAAGCAAATGAGTTATTACTTGTGTTACAGTGCAACAGAACTGAGCAAGAACTGCCCTACAAGAGGGAGTAAGCACTTATATCCACCATTTATTCTGTTACATTCATCACCACGGGCTGCATGTCTACATGTCAGGTCAAGGTCAGCGCTCCTTACTCGCATGAATCACTCTTGACACTGATGGAAACCTCCGTATTGCAGTGTGCACAGCATCCCCTGCTCTGGCTTTGACCCACACCTCGGCCAAGTCCCAAAGGTGGGGCAGAGGGCACTTGGGGGGCAGCTGGTGGGCAGTGGGCACTGCTCAAAAGGCACTGTTCGAAAGGCGGACAATTTAACTTCAGGCTGGAGGACGGAAGTGTTTTTACCACATGGACTATGGCTCCTTTGAACTTTGGCTGGTGGAGTTACAAAGCTAAAGAGGAGCTCTCTATTTTTTTTAGTTTCTAAATAGTAACTTGATTTGATTGAGTCTCCAAAGAATAAGTTTCAAAGTTACGATACCGAGGAAGCCTCATTATTTTTCTCCGTAAGTTTATTGAAGTTAGGGGAACAGAGACACAGGAGAACAGAGATGAGCTACAGGACATAGGCTCTTCTCCTGTCCTTCCAACAGAAGAGTCAGTGCAAATCCTACATGCCAGCTCTTTGCTTTTCAAAGCATCCCCACTGACAAAGTGCCGTGCCTCGTGGGGGTGCCGATGACATATTGGTATGCGGGAATGAAAAATCAAAAAGCGACTGTGCAATACCTTTCTGGAGCTGTAGCGGCGGCTGCAAGAACTTGACACACGGGTGGATTTATTAGCAAGACTGCAAGCACGAGTTGCACGCATCATTTGTACTTGCAGAACGCGCTGCACTGCCAGACCCTCGGGACTTAAAGCAGCGCTCTAAACTACTTTTTCTTGCCTGTAAAACTGTTAATATTTCAACACTGCTCCCATAACTTTTGAATCATAGCGTCTGATTGTGAGAACAGAGCACGCTGTGCCCCTCGCACTGCCCGCAGCCCCTCACGGAAGGGCCGCGGGTGCCTCTTCGGGGCGGGGGTCGGGCGATTCCCTCCGGGGCGGCCGGGACCGAGGTGGTGCGCGCGGGCGTGAGGCTGCCTCCCCGTCCCACGTGTGGGAGGTGGGAATCTCAGATTGAGTTACTCATCGCGCCGGAGTAGGGAGAGTGCGGAAGCAGTGATTTTGATGGCAGGAGGTAACGTACNGGAGAGCCCGGCGGGGGACTCGATCCGCCCGCTGGTGGCGTTCAGGGCGGGGGCTGCGGGCGCCCCAACTCCGCGACGCGTCCCGGGCTCGGCGGGCGCTGGGTGTGAGGAACGCCGTTCGAGTGCGTTTCGACATCTTGTTGCGATAGTGGCTTCTTTAATTGTTGTGGAGGGCTCTTTCGGACTGCCGAGAGGCAGCGAAGCTGGGAAGAGTCCTAGAAATCTTTCTTGGCTTGCCCGCGTCTCGTCTTAATGCTCGGGAGGTGCTGTGAAAAACACTCACTCTGCCCGCGCCCGTTCCCCATCAGTTTGCTCAGAGAGCGAGATGCTCATTGCCGGGTCTGAGCAGCACCGACCATAGCTCACTCGATCCTGAAAGGCAGTGCCCGCGGCCACGCGTGCTGCTCAACCCACTCGGGAACTTTGCGTCCTCCGCAAAGCACACGGCTCCGCCCGGAGCCTGGAGGTGACACCGAGCTGAACTGCTGCCAAGGCGAACACGGGAACCCGGGGCTGTGCTTGGGGGCTGCTTCTCTTCCAGAAACAGTCTGAAAGTCCGAGACGAGGTTTTGTCAGTGGGTATCTCCAGACCTCTGAAGGAAATGACTGAGCAGGAGAGGAGGTGCTACCCAGCTAGGGAATAAAAATAGCTGCTAACCGTTGTAAATCTTTATGCTGCTCTTTCTGCGTGTAACGGGGAATCACTAAAAGGAGAGAGCTGGTGGCATCTCTGAGACTCATTGTTGTGGGTACTGCACAGACAGAAATGAGATGTCCTGGAGCCAACGGGAGCTCTGACACTGACCCGGGGGGAGACAGCGCGCGCCCCACAGACAGCGTGGTGCAGGTGTTAAGCCATAAGGAAACCCTTTCTGCCAGAAACTTTGCCCTAATAGCCAAGTTACAGTGTAACTTGTGCATGGTATGCTGTTCTGATGAGAATGGCATCAAAATAGCTGTAGTGTAAATTAGTTACATAGGGAAGAGAAGTTGGTTCTGATTCAGAGTAACAAAAAGGTGCAGTGTGCTCCAGTCGGTTGCTTTGTTTAAGTGTTTTGTAAAGTATCATAAATTCTCATCGAAGTAATTACTGTAGCAACATGGAACACCAAATGACACTGAAGCACATGTATTTTGCATCCTAATTATTTTTGGATGGTATATAAGGGTGATCACTCTTTCTGCAATGCTGTCTTTGCAAGGTGGGCTTATTTACAAGATCATTTGCTATCTGTTAACAGCACAGATGTTAGGCAAAAACAGAACTAATCCGTATGTCCCTACTACTGTGTGTGTGTGTGTGTGTGTGCTGCAGTGAGATCTCCTGGAGAGGTGGTGATGGGGAAGTGCAGTATTACTTTGACATGCCTCTTAAAATTTCAAAGTTTTAGAAACACTTTATTTTCCAGAAATGGACTCCAGACATTTATTTGTTTAATTTATTTATCAGGTAATAATACTTTGCACTGGAGTGGAAATCTTACCTAATGTTTAAGCTAAAGATTTGGGGAGTTACAGGATATACCGAAAAGTAAAATTACGATGTGTGAGCTGTAAGCAATTTTAACTGCATCCTGTCATTCCTTTGTGCATGCATGCAATTACCAGAATGAACAAGAAATATTCATGTTTTACAACAGGGCAGGGAGGCAGCAGGAATATGAAATAATTAAATTTCTAGGAAATAGAAACAAATAAACAAACAAACAAACAAACAAAAAAAACCCACAACTGTTCATTCCTATTCTTTTTGCTGCAAAACTTATTTCAGTTGGCTCCCAACCCATGTTGGTAAAATGTGGCATAGCCGTGCGGATCTCAATGGCACTGTTATGACTGACACCTGGTGAAGATCAGGCACAGAATTTCAGTGCATGTTTGGATTAAGATACATTTACTCAGTCATCACCTAGGGCTGGCTGGGTGCTTCAGGCACACTGAGCTGTGAACATGTTAGCAAGCTTGCCTTCGGTCTGCATCAAGTTACAAGTATTTACCAGCTTTGACGTTCTTCTCACCTTTGATGTGAGTAAATATAACTGTTGATTTATTTTGATTTAGAGTTATTTGAGATCAAGTGTGCTTATCCAGTGTTTTACTAATTACAACTTCATCTAAGCAGTTGCAAATAAATCAGTGCCTTTTCATAATCAAATCATAGATTTATGGCATCATGACCTGAGACTTCTCTGTACTTTTCAGAAACACAAAATATAAACGTGAAATTTTATCTACGATCTCATGTACAGAAGATCTTGTTTTACATGGTATGACACTAAGGAAAATGAAAAGCAATGTACTGTAGGACTTGTCTAGACCGTAAACAAGAAGTCTTTGTCAATACAGAAAAATCAAGATCCTGATAAGATGATGTATATTAACGATCTTGTAAAAAGTCTGTTTTAAAATTATATAGTGTTGGATTGGCAGTAGCCTCTTACCTATAGAATCTTCCAAGAGCTTGAAAATGCAGATGGGAGGCTACAGCCAGGGTTCTACAGATCCTCTCTAAGCAGAAGATGTTAAGTGGTAGTGTAATGAAAAACAGTTTACATTAAGTAGTGTTTTTCTTTATTACTTGACAAAACTTTGGTATACATATATGCATTGGGCATCTCCTCCCTTGAAGAGTAGGTATGGAAAGTTTGTGACTAAAAGCAGTGAAAAAGAGTCTGTTATCTGGCAACACCAGAAATATCTGCTGAGGAGAAAGCAATACTTCATATGCATATTTAAAGCTACATGTAAGTTTTGTAGTAAACCAGTAATTCTGCATCCTTAGTACTAAAACAATTACTATAGGGAAGAGAAATGTAAGTAAGTAGTGTTGAATGTATGTGTAGGACTATGTGTACACATTAGTGCAGTTTTAGACAGCAAAAAATTACTTTTTAATATAAATATGTATATATATATATAATTGCTCACAACATATGCCAAATTTAGGCTTGGGAATTTAGGCTCTTCTCTGTGCTTCAATGAGCACAGTATTATCTGTTGGTGTTGTGCCAATGTGTTAGATCATGACCAGGTAAACTCAATAAAAAAATGTGAGCTACATCTACACGAAACTCTTTTTTTCCCATCTGCTTCAGCTAATTGTAGCCTTAACCTATCTAAGAGTTGTCACAAAACAAGACAAACTATTGTTGCCCCTTCTGTTTGATGTTGTTTCCTTCTGAGAGTGTCAGAAATGTAGTGAGGAAAGAATCATAGAATCACAGAATGGCTCAGGTTGGAAAGGACTTTGAAGATCAACTACTTTTAATCCCCTTGCCTTGGGCAATATTGCCATCAAATCAGGATGCCCAAGGCCACATCCAAACTGGCCTTGAATGACTTCAGCATACTATTGCTCCAGAGAGCTAGACTACCCTGTGTTGAACATAGAGATGGAGGAAGGAGGTACAAGAGGAAGACAGCTACAGGTCATGGTTTTTCTGATGGACATGCTTGGATGTATACACATGCTAACAACTTCTGATTGTGACTGCACTGGATAGAACTAATTCTACCACTGATAGCAGATAAATGAGTCCTACAAGCTTTCCAATTTCAGATGGTCCTATCTTCACACATTTTTCCTGAAATATTCAGTGTGCTGTCAGATTGTTTCTTTCTTCCTTCCTTGTCTCCTGGGAAATAATGTTCTTGGTTGTGTTCAGGCAGTCATAACCAAATCTTCTGTTGTGCTGGAGGCGTAGTTCTCTCCACCTCGCTTTTTGCCTGTGGCTTATTGTCGTATTTGTAAAAGTAAATGTCTGAAATTCATGTAGGTGTTATACGTCTGCTTAATATAACAGAAGTTCTTAAAGCAAATAATCATGTTTTCTGTGCTCAGCTGGAATATCTGCAGGTAAACTTTAAAATTGAAACCACTTTTACTCACCTACGTATTCATGAAGTGTGAACATGGGCATTATTTCTGTTTGGATCTACTAACACTTAGATGCCTTAGCTTCTTCTAGGGTCTTGTTACATTAGTCAACGAGCACGTAAAGATTCCACAAGATCATGGAAACAGATCTTCCTGGAAACTGTGCTAAGGCACATGGGGAAAAAAAGAGGTGATTGGTGAAAAGCTCAACTCCACTAAGGGCAAATTCTACCTGACAGATTTGGTGGCCTTCAACAGGGCTGAAGCATTGGCAGATGAGGGAAGAGCGAATTATATCATCTACCTGGACTTGTGCAAAGCATTTGACACTATCCCATATGACCTTCTTGTCCCATATGACAGCTTTCTATGTTGGAGAGACTTGAACTTGATGGATGGGTCACCTGGGGGATAAGGAATTGGCTGGATGGTCGCACTCAAAAGTTCTATTGTCCAGTGCTGATTGGTGTGGGAATTGGGACCGATACTATTTAATATCTTTGTCATCAACAGGAACAGTAGAATTGAGTGCACCCTCATCAGGTTTGCAGATGACACAGAACTATGTGGTGTGGTCAACATACTGGAAGGAAGGATCCCATCCAGAGGGTCATTGACAGACTTGAGAGGTGGGCCTGTATGAACCTCAGGCATTTGACAAGTGCAAGGATTTGCATCTGATTCAGGGCAATCCCACACAAATACTAACTGGATGGAAAATGGATTGAGAACAGCCCCAAGGAAAAGGACTTGAGTGTGTTGGCTGATCTGGGGAGGGCATGTAATGACAGGACAAGGAGTAATGGCATTAAATCAGAAGAGAATAGATTTAGATTTGATATAGGGAGGATAGGGTATATAAATTTGATATAGTGTGGGTATGAAGCAATACAACAGGTTGCCCAGAGAAGTTGTGGATGACCCCATCCCCGGAGGTGTTCAAGGTCAGGTTGGCTCGGGCTTTGGGCAACCAAAGTAGGATTGTGTATTTTCCTTTCCTCCAGTGGCGCTTGGGGTCCTCAGTAACTAAAACAACATATTTTGATACTTGAAAAGTATTTGGCTTCTGTAGTTTTTGTTTTTTTTTTTCAAGTTAGTTCACACTGATATTATTGTATTTAAAAAAAAAAAAAAAGCAATATTCTTCTTGGCCAGAAATGTACATGATAAAATCTGTAAATACCTGCTTTGTAACTGTATGTGGCATTTTACCCCTTGTTCATGGAAGCATTTGTTTATGACACTAATAAAACCTTAACATTGCAACCTGCATAATTATAAATAACTGTAACTGCAAAGACATAGATTACTCAAAGTCTGACTTTACAACAGATTGACAAACTCACCATCTAGAATCTAGTGCAAATGCAATTTTATGATGATCATTTAAATCCAATTTCTGTGCAGAAAATGCAGTTAAGAAACCAAAGATGACTTCTTCATCCATAACCAGTTTTTTTTTTTTTTTTTTTTTAATTTTTTTGTTTAAAAAGTAGATTTGGAGAGTTTTAATCAGACAGAGGTCACAAATCACTTTACTGGGAAATACAAAGTGTGCTATAGAATGGGAAAGAAACCACTCGTGATAATTTAAATCTTGTCATTTCAATTGTGAGCTAGATGAAATGATTACTCTGACAGAACTGTAGAAGCTATCTCATTTTAGTACATTCTGAAACATTTCATATTTTGACTAACTCTGGCTCAGGGGCATTTTATACTCACATCTGGAAGTTTCCAGTCTTAGTCCTCAGTCTAGTGTCTCTGTCTTTGTCTTTCCATTTAGCTTTGCCATATTATAACAATGAATCATCTTGTCCATTAACTGAAGTTGGAATGTCTGTTTATGCGCTGAATTTGTTTCATTACCTTGCCATAATGATTGGAACTGTGGCAACTCCCGACTGCTTTCCCATATGTATCTGGGCTGGACTTGACCCAGTGCTGTACTGAGCAGCAGCAGGATAAACCATCACAAAACCTGGAATATCTTTATTCTCCTAGGATTCTAATTCTTTCTCACGAAAATCCAAGGTAGCAGTTTTATATTCTGTCTTCTTATATATGAAATCTTGGTATTTCCATTCATGCAAAATCATAGCAGAGCTGTAATACATATATACACATGACAGTTAAACCTGGAGTGTTGTTTTTGTAGGTTCATTCTGATATGTTCTGGACTTGCTGATGGCTTGTAAATTTGTGCTGTTTAAAATATCAAAGAGTTAAATAAAAAATAAAAAATAAGAAACAAAACTATTGTGGCATTCTTTGAAATGTAGTGATTTTGCTAGAACAGGCAAGTGACATGGTGTAAATGAAGGTTTCACATGGCAGCATCTGCGCCAGCAGACGCAAACTCCCATCTCTTGCCATGTGAGTGGGCTTGCAGATAGCACTGTGGTTGCTGCTTCAGTAGAGTACTTTGCAAAGAAATGCCTTTTTGTTAAAAAGGTATTAAACTGGTAGTACCTTACCTTGTTTGATAACGTGTAGTCTTAACACTGTGTTGTTGTTTTTATTATTAAAAAAAAAAAGAAATAGTATTGTGAAGGATTAGTAAATGCTGAAGCATCTGCTTAGTAAATGAAACTTAAAAAAAACCAAAAAAACCCTATAAAATGTATGGGTTTGTCATGTGGTTTTATGATTTTTGGTATCGGTATTCCGCATCGTGGTGGAATGACACTACATGGATGTTATGATGTGGAATACCGATACCAAAAATCATAAAACCATGACAGGGTTCTTTTTAAGATGGTTTTGTCTTGTGTGCTGTCATGTCTCAGAGTATTTTTGTATGCTGTCTATGGCCAATATTCTTTAAGAGTTGTTGATGCTGTACTCCTCTAAATAGTATTGAAAAGCAGAAAAGAGGAAGAGAAATCAGGGAGCAGAAACTTCTCCTGAGGGCAGATTAAAGCAGAACTGTTAGTTTGTGATAATGAACCTGAAAGCCTGTGGAAAAAAAGTGAGGATAAAAAGACTTGTTATTGTCAATGACTGCATTGAGCTTGGCTGTATAAACCATTCCAGTATTTAGATCAATTCTTACCGCTCTGAAACTAGAGCTGTCTAAACTGCTGGCATTTGTAGTGAGGGGGAGGAATGGGAAGTTGAGAACAGATACTTCTCTCTGGAATCGCTGGATTGAGAAAAGTCACATACAGTGCATTGGATGTCTTCACCAATTTCTTTTTGGCTGATAGTGGCTGTTGTTTCATGTGAGAGGTCATAACTGTTACTAGTCAAGAAATAGGCATGAGAATAATTATTTGGGGCAATTGGGAGGAGGTTCTGTGATCTGAAGCTGTATTCAGAAAGATCAAGGCATCTTTGTGATGCATTCACATCAGCCTGGATCACAGAACAGATGAATCACTGTGCTGGGCAGAATGTTTCTAGGCTTCTGTATTATTTTTGAGCATAAGACATCCTGATAATCTAGAGTTGGTTTCATTAATATATACTTTGCAGTATTCAAGCTTAAGTTAGAGGGTACTGGAATGCAATCTTATTTTATTTTTTAATTTTAATTTTCTTTTCAAGCTAGAGATATGCATTTTTGGCCTCCTAGCTATTTTTGCATTTCAAGAGACACTTAGAAAATCCATTTTAGAGCTGGATGAAAGAGATCTTTAGAACGCAATAAATGCTTTAGGGAAACACGGTCTTTCCCTTTTTCAGTCTAGATGACGTTGGAGTTCTGTAGGTTCTCTATGCCACACTGCTCCCAGGTATTGATTTCAGTTAACACTGAAGTAGCCTGAGGGCCTGGTCAGTTGTTTATGTTAACGGTACAGCTGGGTGCAGCCTCAATTGCCCCAGACCTTTGGCTTACCATGTTAAGTCCAAACAGAGCAAAAAAGAACATATCGCTGCTTTTAATAATTTTGCAATAGGAATCTGGTTATTGCTCACTGAGGTATAGTGATTGTATAATCACAATAGAAGCATGTTTTGTGTTTTGTCTGTATAGTTTTTGTTTTCTTTCCTAATCACTAGACTGACTGAGATTAATCCCAACTTAGTCAATTTACATTCTCTCTCTCTCTTTTTTTTTTTTTTAATTTAGAAATATGAAGGCAGGAAAAGGCTTGCCCTGCAGAAACTGTAATGACCAGAATGAGTTTCTGAACTTTGAATGACTTGAGCATGTGGGATGTGACTACTTGCTGTATGCTACATAGCAGTCCAGACCATGTTTTCTGGATTTTTTTGTTTTGCAGCTGGTTCTAGGGGCTGACACAGACAAATGATCTTACAGAAGTGGTGATTAACTGACACCTGAAGAATCTGCAGGGTTCTGAACAACTCTAAGCAACTGCAGGAAGGGATAAAGCTGAAGATGAACTCTGGATTACACCCAGCTTTTTTTTTGCTGTATCTTATTCCTGTAGGACCATAAAGTCAGTTTGGTGGTATATGTACACTTTTGGTCATTATGTGAAAAGAGGAAGATTACAAAATTCTTTACCAGTATGGTGTCACAATGCTGTGTGACTTTTTTTTTTTTTAAACAAGTTAAAATATTTGCATCTATTTTACTCTGATTCTATTCAGTATATCTAGTGGAAACTGAAGAATGAATAGGGTGATTCAGGCTGGAATATACTAATGGAGTTTCAGGTCAGCTGTGACGTCAGAACAAGTTGCTTTCTCCAGCCTTGAAGACATCCAAGGAAGAAGAATATACAGAATCTGATAATATTTGCTACTTTATTTCACAAGCCCAAATTCAAAATCAAGCCTAAAAACTTTAAAAGAGGAAGCTCTACATGATAGCCATGGTTCTGTAGAAACTGGATGAAAATGAAGTGGTGCTAAAATGATACTACAGATGATCTGAAGCATAATCTGCAAAATGTAATAAAAACTGCCTTGTTCTAGGATGCTTCAGAAAGGATGGAAAACAAAGAATTTGCTTATATGCATGGCTTTCAGCATAAGAACAACAGCAGTTATTCTTAAGCTTGCAGCCCTATGCTAGAGTACATCTAGAAACACATTGACTTTTTGATAAATACAGAGAATTGTGCCAGTTATCAGGTCTTGAGGCACTCCATTGCATAACTAAGAAGTACAGGTAAAATTCTGTGACAAGAAAGGTCTTGACAGCTTGAGTAATTGAAGTCTTGCTGTGCAGTTGCAGTACAGAAGTCCCTGGTCATTAAGGAAAGAGCCTGAAACTTAATGCTCTGCTATGTTGTTTTTGTGGTTGCTTTGTTTTGTATTGTTTTATTTTTGACAGGAACAAGGGTTTCAGTTTCTAGACTGCTCAGTTTTTCTTAATCTCTTCCTTAAATATGTTGAAGATTACTCCTGAACGCATCTGGCTTGATTTAGAGCTCCAAGATCAATATTAATTTTCATCTTTTATTCTCTTCTAGAGTAAGATCACCGATCTCTGGTGTGTGCAGCATTCTTCAGCAGTGTTAAAGGAAATAACTAGTGTTGTATCTGTTTAAGTGTTGTCTAACTGCGTTCCTGCACCATGCTCTGTAACCAATGCCATTTACTGGGTTCTGTTATTAGAAATCTTGGCCCTAGGCTTGCTAGGTGGTTACCCACAAATCTGTGGAAGTTCAGTGTATTCCTATGAATCATCAAACCTCCTGGTCCAAATCAGATAATAAATAAATGAATAAATAATTCATGAATCGAACATCCTGTATTTCAGTGTTCAAACTGTACTTACTGAACTCTCCAGCCAAGATCAAGGAAGAAGTAGCCTTACAGCAACCCTAGAGCTACCAGCCCAGTGCTCACTGAGCACGTTTGTGAATATCAGAAACCTTTCAAAGACTTCTTGGGGTCTGCTTCTGGCTTCTTTTGTGAGGAGTCTAGAAACATGATGGTCCACAGAGTGGATACCCCATCCCAGGATACATTTAAGACCAGGCCGGACAAGGCTCTAAGCAACCCAATGTAGCTGTGAGTGTACCTGTTCATTGCAGGGGAATTGGACTAGATGACCTTTAAAGATCTCTTCCAACTAAAAAAAATTCTGTGATTCTGTTGGATTTAGGTTGCTAGTTCTCTCCCCAACTTTGGGGTTCCTGCACAAAGGGTCCATGTACTTCTTTTCTCAGTCCTTATGTCTGTCTTGATGAGTCTGCTTTAAAAACTGCAGCTTCACTTTGTCATTAAGTCCTGGTATTTCTTTTGAGAGTCAGAGAATTTCAGTGTTTCCCTATGCCATTCCTGTTTAGGATACTGTCGTGCAACAGAGTCTATGTGTAGTCATGATGACCTTGTGGGAATGTATTTTCTTGGAATAGAAAGTATTGTTTTTTCTTTCCAAGGAAACACTTTCCATTTTCTGGTGTTAACAGTCACTTTCCTGCTTGTCTAAATAACTGAATTTATAGGGATAATATAATTAATTAGTTAATGCTCCTGTAGTTGTGTGAGGGATATACTGGCCATGGCACTCACAAGGCACTTATGCTGAAACATTGTTTAGAGAATAACTTTCTATGTTTAAGGAAATTTTAGAATGATATGATTGAGTTCTACAGTTATTAAAGTCTCATTTTTATTTTTTTCTTGTTTGTGTTACTGCTTTTATTTGATATCTAATTTTAACATTATTCCATTGCTCTTTGCACATTTTTGTTTTTAACGTGTGTCTGAGTACATGTTACAGTTCAGTAGTTCAGTACAGTTTTGATTCAGAAACCTTCATGGCTTTCCTTGGACCTTGACATTCAATTAACTTGGAATCACTTCTTGACCTGCACTAAACTGTATTCCAGGAAAAAAACAATCAAATGTGGAGGGTATGTGTGCCTTTCTAGTTTCTCTAATTTGTCATCTATTCTAATGTTCTTCACACATGGTTGTTAAGAGTACAAGGTGTTATAGTATACATGCTTCCAGTAATGCTTCAGGTCTCAATGTTAAGGGCAAGGTTTGGAAACTAATCCACTTAATATCAATCATTTATGTTTTTCCAAATGTAGAGCAAAACTAGGGATTGTTTCTGCCACCAAGGTTGTGAAAATTTGACAGTGTCTGACTGTGATACAAATGGCAAGACAGATTTCTCCTGTTTCTAACATATAACACATTTCTTGAGAATTAGCACCTGCACTTGAACAGTTGTATTTTTAAATGTGTGTATGTTAGAGAAGATATATACGAAACTAATCCTTGTAGCAGAAGGAATTAGGATGAACTAATAGTTTTTTCAGGAATATGTGTTCTCTAGTCATAACTCATTCTGAGTCTGGAATTTGGCAGAGGGAAACGTACTGTGTGCAAGATGATGTTAAATACTTTCATGATCAGAAAGTAGTACCTGTCTATGCTACCACAATTTGTTGTGTTTCTGCTACAAAGGAAGATAGCAATTGCAGCAGGTGCTACTGAAGAGTATGGCTAGGACTCTGCTGCCATCTGCATTAGCAATGTCTGTTCATGTTATATGCTTGTTTCCATATGTATAGTTTAACACTTCATCTCTAAAGCTATTATAATAACATAACTGAATATCTGAAACAATTGTGATAATGAAAGTCAATAGGAAACAGTCATTTACAAATTTAATGTGCTTGTTTTCAATGTACATATTGTATTTTTATTTTTTTTTGTATCTACTACTACTATAAACAGACTTAGTGAGATGCCATTGTTCATTCCAATTTGTAACACATCCCTTTTGGCTTCGTAGATCATAATCACCTCCACAGCAACCACTGTGATGCCATAAACAGAGAGTTTGACTTCAGGTGAAGAATTTAGGCCATAAAAAGCAGAAATACTCGTAAAAGAAAAAGTGGAAAGATGAGGAGGATGTGGAAAGTGATTATTCTGACTTTCCGTGTGGTGATATTTTTTCAAAAAAAAAAAGATTTTTTTTAATTTTTTTGTCAAGATTGTAAGATTTGTAATCATTTAAAGCTGAAAGAAAAGAAATAATTTGAAAATGTGCGGGGATTCTCCATTTTAGGCAGTATAATTGGGAAAAAAAAAGTATAAGCAGTAGCATTTTACTCTGCGTATCATTTATTTTTCTCTCTATTCCATTCATTAAAAATAAATAAATAAATAAATAAAATCACATTAGTAAATCCACACTGGGAGGATAGTCTTGCTGCTGTTCCTAGAGTGCAGAAAGTGAAATTGCATTTGCAGTTCATGGAGAATGAAATTAAACTTTCTTGGTCCCAGTGATCCACTACTCCTACACACAGCACATTTCTGGGAGAGGCTCACTTGCACAGTATTAGAAGAAGTGCTCTTTCTCCTGTGCATGAGAGAGCAGGCACAGATTTGGGTCCATGCAACTCCCAGATTAGCATTAGGTACTGCATGGAGTGCCTCTGTGTGTGTCTGCCTCTCAGGTGTCTCTCTTGAAAGGAGAGATTTAGAATGCATCACTTTCTTTGCTTATAGAGGCTGAGATTACTTGCTGCTCTGTGATATATTTATATGTGTTTAGAAAGGTATTACAGAGCATCAGGCAATTGAAGGACACCCATTTCTAGCTTGCATCACTTTATGGTCAGAACATATAAGTGTGGTAAAAAGTAAAGTCATTTAAAAGTATCTGGTGAAATAAATCAAACAGTGGCAGCTGAAAAAGAGCAGAATGCCATTTATTTGTTTAATTAAGTGATGGTAGGAAAGGCAACTTTGGAGGAAAAAAATAATCAGACAGAAAAGCAAACAACACTTTCCTCTTAAGCTGTGAGATCTTGTTCTTTAACCCTTGAGTCATCTGTCTGATAGAGATTGTGCATACAAACACTCACTTCCAGGATTTCTTGCTGCTTTTAGAGCTGGCATGACCACTTCTTCCTTTAGGGCTGTGGCTTCACTAAAGCAGGTAGGTAAGTGCTCAATTGGTTGTAGTGTTCACGCAATATTTTAAGTACATAACAGAACATGAAGCAACAATCACTTCCTTTTCTTTCAGAATAGAAATGAGTGCATAAATTGCATATGAAGAAAAAATATCCCAAGTGAACAGAAAAAAAACTAAGGATCAGCAAGGATCTTAGTTTAATATAATGCTGATCTTGTGCTCCATAAATCTTGTTAGCAGGAGGAGACATCCGCTATATATAAAAAGGTTAGCACTTGCCGTTCAACAATTCCAGCAGCTTTCATTTACATTTCAAAGCCAGAGTGAGAATGAGAATGCTCATATCTGTAATTTCAGTAGTCTGTCAATCTGCCTGTTTCTGTAGAACTGACACAGTTTGGGCAGTTCCCATCAATTTCATTTGTTGCATATACTCAGCTGAGCTTTTAATCTCCTGCCTGCTGATCCCTGGTTTATAATCAGATTTGACAGAGATAGGATGGCTGTAATTATCTTGATGTGAAAGTCAAGATAGAACTGTCATTTCTCTCCTTATTCCTCTGGTGAGATAAAATTTTATATAAAAAGTGTGAATAACCAAAGCTTAAAACTGCCTACTTTCAGACTATTCGGGTGCGCCTGTCACAAGTAAGGTTTTGTTTTTTCTTCCTGAAAAAGGCAAGAACTTTGCAAGAACCTTCCTCACTTATTTGTTGACCTACTTCTAAGTGTTTTGGAAAGCAATTTTATGTCAACTTGATTAATTATTTTCGTTTCCCAAAGGCTGATAGTATCCTAATTTCAAGGAAGACCTTGAATAATAGATATCTGAGGTGTGAATCCTTGTTCTCATTCCTGAATAAAGCCATTCTTCAATGACTATAATGCTGTCAGTAAAAACCCTAGAGTTAATGAATGAAAATATGTGTAGTAGCTATGTTTATCAAAAGTCTACTTGTGATTCTTTTTGGTGTTTTGTATACATGATATTTTTATGTGTAACTTCTAAATTGCTTTTGCTTCCAAACAAAATGGAAAAATCTTTCTTTGCTTTTTAAAGAACCCTCTGGATAATTTTCAGACTCAAAAATTGTGCTACAAATTATTATATCACAAATATTCAAAATATAGAAGGCTGGGGACATACACATACTTAAGTATGTGCTTAAGTTATGTTAAATTAATCTGAGACTACAGAATTAAATAGTTATGTTAAAATGGTGAAATATTATAATTCCCTTTCAATTTAATAAAGATTTTCTTTTTGTGACTCTTGAAAACATTTGTATTGTCACATCTCCTCTTTCATTTTTATATTAAATTCTGATGTTACTTCACCATAACCTGTTTGCCACAAATCCTTCTGTTATGAATAATAGAAGGAGAAATACAAGCTTTATGGTATAAGGCAAGAATTTATACATAATTCCTTCTTCTGTTTAATCTCTTGCTTCTTATTTCTTCGATGTGGCATTCCTGTCACATGCTTATTCAAATTTTCTCTGGCACACTAAGGATTTTTACTTACATAAATTGTCTGACATTAAAATATAGTCCTAATGCTAATTTTCTTAAAGAAATTAGTATTCTTGTTTTTTGTTTTTTTGTTTTTTAATGTGTGTATCATGGCACCATAATTTTTATTTTGGTTTTCTCTGCTTTCTATTGGGTTAATGCCAATAACTTCAAGAAAATAACTCTTATAGATCATAGAAACACTGTAAACTTTATTGACAAAACTATGGATTGAAGAGTTCTTCTAAATAATCCATCTCCCCAGCTATGCCAATCAAAACCAAAATTGAACTGTATGATACAAATACAAGTGCCAGTAATGACTGATGTATTCTGAAGCTGTTGATGGGGCTGTGAGTAGATGTCCTTTTCTGGTTTTAAGAACGTGACCTAGAGAGCTCTATGGAAAATGCTGAAAGGAAGGGAGAATCTGATTTGTGAGGTACTGCAGACTGCACGGAGTAGTGACAGTCTACATTACTGATTTCCTATGTGGGAGATCAATGCTGGTGGATCAGTAGTTGTGGCTGTATTACTTCAAAATCTTACCCTGAATGGGAACAATTCACTGCCTCAGTACTGAGTCTTTTATACTCACAAAAGATAATAATCCTTTTCTTATGTCAATCCTTGATTGTTGCATTCATCTGTCCTTTGGGTTATCACTGTAATTACTGAACTTTGAGAATGATATTGAGAAGTTCCCTGCAGTAAATAAGTGTTAAGATTTCCTTATTAATGCTGCTTTTCCCTTTTGCAAGCTTTTTAGCTTGAGAGCATGTATCTTCTCCTGCACTTAATTTTATATGCCTTGATAGCCAAGTTGTGTGAAGTAGGTGTAGAACAACACATATGGTGCTTGCTGGAGGTGAATACTCAGTCTCAATTGCTCCTATGAGTGTATAGTAATGTCCAACTGAGCATGAGCCAAAAGAGAACCTTCTGGTAGGAGGAAATTGCAGTGTATCTGACCAGAATCACAGAATCACAGGGATATCAGGGGAATATCCAGTCCAGCTCTCTTACTAAAGCACAATCCCTAGTGCAGGTTACACAGGAAGGTGTCCAGGTATTTACTGAATATTTCCAGAGAAAGTAACTCCACAGCCTCTCTGGGCAGCCTGTTCCAGTGTTCTGTTACTCTCAAAGTAAAGAAATTTTTTCTTGTATTCAGGTGGAAATTCCTGTGTTCTAGCTTGTGCCTGTTACCCCTTGTTCTGTCACTGGGCACCAATGAAAATAGCCTGTATCCACTTGTCTTCTGTTCAGTACATATTTATAAGCATTGGTAAGATCCCTCTTTGGTCTTCTCCAGGCTGAAGATTCACAGGTCTCTCAACCTTTCCTCGTGAGAGAGGTGCTCCAGAACTCTCACTATTTTTGTGGAACTCCACTGGATGCTCTCTAGAAGTTTCCTATCTTTCTTGAACTGGAGGTGATGTACGTATTGACAGTTTGCAAAGTTGCTCATCAGTAGTTTCCTGTTTAAACAATTTAATCTTACAAACATGGAATATTCTGTAGTTATAAAATATGAAATAATGTAGCACTGGTAAGGAGGACTATAGCAAACAATGTTGTTAAGAGGGAAACAAATCTGTAGATAAAGGTTTGATTTTTAGATAAGTAAAGTTTTACTTCTAGAGGAATTCTGAATCTGAGTCTACATGAAATTGAGCACGGTGAATTTAAAAGGAGATGAGAAGAGGATGAAATATTTAACTGTGGTGAAAGAAAGCAGAGGAAGAGGTGGTCAGCAATAACAGTCAATCCAATTCAACAGCTGAAAGAAACATTTGACAAATGTCCTAATGACAGATAGAGTAAAGTAGTAGAGGAGGGCTGTTTTAATTTTCCCTTGACTGAAACCAAGAAACAAATGAAAATCCTGACTGGAAAGTCTTCCAGTACCAATTTTTATTCAGAGTTTCCATAACAGATTATATGATTCTCGAAGTAGAAATGTGATTGTTTTGTGAGATATGTAATACAAAGTTGTTACAAATTTGTGTGTAGAATTTATCTAATTTATATTTGTATTGAAGAAAACAGTGAGGGCAGTTTTCCAAGGTAAAGATCAAAAAATTAGGTGAGTTATTAAAATAATGACATGAGTTATCTCCTACAGAAGGAACTATTAGGGGACATAAAGTTTCAGAAGATCTGCAACATTCAATAAACCAGTTAACACAAAACTAGTAGTGAGTGGACAGTGAGCCCTTTCTGTCATCAAAGTCAAGGACAAAAGGTATAGCAACTGATCAGACCAGGCTGAAAGATGAAATCCCTTCCCTTCCCATATAAGAATACGCTTCTAGCATAAAGTTTGCTGGGCAGACATAAGAACGTTTTGTTATTTCTTAGAAGATAGCAGTAATTAAGAATGTCTTTGGAGTTAGCCTAGCTTTTGGGATGTTTCAGAGGAAATGGAAATGAGCACTAAGAGAGCTCTTTGATATTGAATTGTTGCTGATGATGTTCTTGTTGCAAGGAAAGGGAAACCCAGTGAAGAGGCAGTAAGGCACTGTGGTATCAGAACTGCAGTAACTCTTTGGGGAGTGCCAGACAGTGCATGTATCTAACCCAAAGGAAGAAAGATGAGGTAGCATTTGTAGTAGTGAAATGGCAGTGCAGCACAGCGATGATTGAGAAACCAAAGAAAGATCAAATGGAATCTCCGAGGGAGATAGTGGTTCTAACACTTTGTGGAATCAGAACTATGTTAGCTACACTGTGATACTTTCGATGATTCTCTGAAACAGAGACTGGTGTGAAAATTACACACTGTGGTATCTGTTAGCATTCTGCGTTTTGAAAGAGCACCGTGAAACTGGTAGCAGGGCTGCCGGTGATACCCATGGCCAATGTTTAAAATATCAGTTCCCTAGGTGACACTGTGGCTACTCACCTTACTTGAAAGCTACTTTGTAGCACAGCATGAGGACTGGCAGTCGGTGAGAGGACCTGACTTCTTTTTCCGACAGCCTTAGCCTTTTACAGTCTGTACCACTGCTATACAATTCAGGACACATGGAAGTAATCAAGTGGAACAAAGATAATCAGCTGCTAGCAATCAGTCTCATACCTACCCTGACAGCAGCTTCTGCATTCTGCAGGCGTGGAAGGTACAGCAGTGGAGAAGAAAGAAGTGGCCAACAGCTGTCAGGGGAGGGAGATGTTATTAAACTTTCTTGATTCTCATGTATGGGCCTTCTAAAACCATGACTTTAACCTGTGTCTTTTAAAACTTTGGCTTCTGTTTGCCTGCTTACCTCAAATTATCATCCTCTTCTTTAGTGTGTTAATCTGTCATTCCTCTGGCAATGGTATGCATTACATACCTTTCTTAACGGTGTGAATTTCAATTGTTTATTTAAGAAGAAAATCCCCCCCCCCCCAAAAAAAG
>VXAB01004145.1:25727-143936 GCA_013399175.1 Odontophorus gujanensis | reverse complement strand
CCTTTCTTAACGGTGTGAATTTCAATTGTTTATTTAAGAAGAAAATCACCCCCCCCCCAAAAAAAGTCCATTTTAACAATTCTCTCCCATTGTGACTCATGGTTCTAATCTTTCTTGGCTAAGTCCTCACTCTAAGTTCTGATTTTCCTGGTTCCAAGTCTGAGTTTCCTTCTATAGGCAGTCCTAGGCTCCTTAAAACTGTACTTCTCAGGTGCCTACACTTCTGTCTGCAAGGCTATAAACATCCAGTGATCTCCAGATCAAAACTAGATTTTCCTGGTGTAATTTTCTCCAAAGGCTTTAGCCCTGTTTCAGTAACAAAAATAATATCAAAGACAGACACTGAACAGAGTAAAGTATAATTGCAATTAAATGGCAAAGCTGTAAGCAACTGAAAATGGGTTCTTCCTGATAGCAAGTGGCAATGCTGCCAGTTTTCTCTATAATTACAACTTTTCACACATGCATTGACTGAAAAACTTCACTGAGGTTTGAGGGAACAAATAATGCCTAGCTGTCCTTTTCTTCCAAACTCCTCCTTTTGCTTTTCCTTTGGTCTCAGATGAAAAGGACTTAAAAAGATGGAAGGAGATTTAAAACACAATTCTGCCTGACACGTTGTCTAACGTTCTTAGATGTAATAGTCAAGGATATTATGATTAGAAGAAGAAAATTTTGCCTTTAATGCCCTGTATGCTTGTAGGGCTTTGGAAGTTGTGCATTTCCTGTATAGTACTAACTTTTAAAAGTTTGAATGACCACATTGTCTAATTAAAAATATATAAATACAGATTCAATACAGGAACATTTGTTAATTTTCCTTTTTGATGCCAAGTAAATTTAACTGTACAGAAATTCAGCAGTGAATTCAAGAAAGTATGTTTTAAAGATTTATTTGAACTACTGTCTTTAATCGAACAAGCTAAGTATTCTTAAGACCTTTAAGGAATATTTTCTCTGAGTAATTTTTTTTTTTTTTTAGTGGATAAGCTATTTTAAGTTCATATGCAATGTTTGTATGCATATATAGACACGTGTTTGTCAGGGTCCTAGACTCCCTTCAGATGGGGGGAAATGTATCCTGGCAACATGAAAGGTAAAATAGAAAACCCTGGGCATATCTGGCAGCATGAATGGAGAAATTCTGAAAAGGACTAAGGTTGCTTCAAGACAAACAAGTGAGTAAAGGAAGTGACCTTGAGAATTGTAGGACTACAGGAATTTAAGAGACTTCTGCTATTACTGCTCCAGCTGCCTCGGGATTCATGCCTGTGCTGTTTGAAGAAGCACTGTGCTAAGGAGCAAGCCAATGTGATGAATGTGCCATGACCCCATATTGCCCTGAAACTCCTGTGTTTCAGATGCAGCAAGTCCATTGCATTCCAGAGCCAGACCTGGGTCAAGCATCTTCTTCTCCTGTTGTCTGATGCTAGATGTGCCAGTAGAAGGAGTACAACTTCTCTGTCACTGTTGCAAGGCCTTCTAGTAAAGATGATGGGGTCAATGGGCATTCATAGTCCCCAGGCAGCACAAACTTAGAATTTGTTGCCTATTCTGTCTAAGAGTTTATTTAAGCTCCAGGCTAAAGTGTAGACATGCCTGCAAAGAATTTGGAAGTTATGTGACTTTGTTGAATCAGGTTGCATTTACTATACAATTTTGCTTTATTCGCATTTACAAAGCAGAGTGAATTTTGCTAATGATGATCAAATCAATAGCCTCTGCCAGGATAATTTACAAAGTTTGGAGCAGGTGGAAACCTGAAAATGTTCAAGATGAGCCTGGCCAGCAATCCTGTCTGGCATTTGATATTTCTCTGAAGTGATGAATGGACAACTGATGGAATTGCAGGAAAAGATACTCTTAGGAAATAAAGTATCCTATTTTTTCTGATAAAAAAATAGGGAGTTATCGGAGAGGGAATGGAGATAAATGTTTGGGAAGCAAATACAGGACATGCAGCTAGAAGGACAATTCACTCGGGCTGCTTCAAATGTACAGTACTGTGTGAATAATGACTCCTGGAATATTGGTCAGTGTCTACGTTTTGTTTTCTCTTCCCAAACTATTTTTTTTTTTTTTTTGCAAATAACTGTCTTTTGAAGGCATGCCTCAAGGTAACATGCTGATGTCCTGTGGAGTTGGGTCTGTAAGTCTGCTACCTACTCTTTCTATCTAGAATGTCAGTTATTATATAAGCACTTAGTGAGCAAAGACTTTATGATCATCCATGTGCAAGTAACATGAGATAGTAATGTCATATGGGTACAATTTGGGAGGATGAGAACCTTCACAATTTATTGATGTTTTATGGAGATTTTTATTGAAACCGTGTTTTTTTTCCATATAACATGGCCATTATGGAGAAAGTCTTAAATAGTTGCTGAGGATCTGAGACATCTCTGAAAGGTGGTAAAGAGGGCAGGTAGATGTGGCCTTCATCTCTAGAGTAAATGCCAGCAGAAAACCAGGAAAGAAGGTTGGTAGAGATTAGTACCTGGTAAAAGAAAAATCGTAAAAGAATGCCAACAGGACAAACACAGAAATAAACACCTCCTCAGAAGAGGGATCTCTTGATAATGAGTATCTCCAGAAAACCAAGAACTATGCTCTGAAATGAGGTCAGGAGACCAGTTAGAGACAACTGAATGCTCACAGATATCCAGATAGGAAATAGGTGATGCTTTCTGTCCTTTAACATCATGATTTATTAACTTACTTACACTATATGAGAAGTTACAACTTAACTGTATTGTGGTTTTAAATTTTCTTGTTTACATTCAATTAACAATTATTTTGTTTAATGTGAAAAATTTCTCTCCAACATTCAGCTTCCTCCAAGCACATCCATTCCTAATAATTTCCTTGTACAAAGACAGGATATCTATCTTCTTACTTACAGGAAGGAATCTTTTTTCTATCCTCTAGCTTCCAACAGGGAACATATGATGCAATGCTGACCCAGATTCACCTACCATCTGGACATCCCTCCAGAAACAGCCTTTTTGGTTATTTGTAGCATTCATTGAATAAATTCAACCGCTCACCTCCAATCCTTGAATTAGAAAGGATTTGAGATGTAATTGTAGATATGATAAGTAAAATGCAGGAAGCGTTAATTACAGAAACACCACTTGCTCGACACATCCAGCCTTGTCACTTCCAGTTTGCTTTTAGTTTAATGGATTAATGGTTAGTTCGATCTTGCAGGTAACTAGTTCTCTTTCTTTGAAGTGAGCTGAATTTTCAGAGACAGGCTTAGATGAGCTCTCTGCTCCTTCGTGTTAGTGCACGGTATTTAGCTAGGCCGTGAAATGTGGAAGACCAGGATTTGCTTTCTCTTGGCTCAAGTTTACTGAACAGGCTAATGAATACTTAGTGTTTAAACACAACTGGAAAACAAAAGCAGGTGGCTGCTGCCTTTGTGAGATCAACTTTGGGAACTGACTCATCAACACATCACCATTTACCAACATGTCAATAAGAATGGAATATTACAAATTTAAGAAACAGCTTCCATGTAGTGAGACTGGCGGTGAAAATTATGAAAATGAAAGCATTTTCTCTAGGAGGCTTTTTTGTTCCCAGTGATGATAACAGATTTAGGATGTTAATTTCACCAGTGGACTCCTTCCTGCTGATCAGCCTCTAAGTACTGGCAACTGATGGTGTTGGTCTTGGAAAATTTTAGAAGATAAACTTTTTGATTCTTAACTCCCAAGGAGTTCCTTGTTCTCATAAATGTTTCATAGATCATGAAACACAATACATTCACATAACAGTACAAGCTACGTAGCAGCATTAATGATGGCCAATACTGGGCTGTACTGTTGGAACGGAACTGCTTTGCAAGAACTTGAGTTTACTAGGTGAGTACCATGCTAAAGTTTTTTGATTTATCCTAAGGCTCAGCATTTCACTTGAGCAGCACAGTGCTGGGTGGAAAAGGCTTTTTGTTGTTGCAGGCTGTCTTGAAATTTGATCTATAATAATTTGATCTTGAAGAAGTCTATGTTGTAAGTAAAAAAACCAAAATATGTTGTGTCTTACATACGTTTTCTACTTTGGTATTTTTTTTTGCCACGCACATATATATATATGCATGTAAAAAATATCCTTCTAATTATTGATGAACATATGGTAACAGCTTCTTCAAAAACCTAGTGTATAGGCAAAATGTCACAAGTTGTTAGAAAATTAGCATTAAAAAATAGATCAAATTTTGAGAAAAATAATTTTGGGAAAAAGAATAACAATAAAAAACGGTAACCTTGCATATGTGCGCATCACAATTGATGTTGCCTGTTATAGTCCTTCAGTTAGTTCATTAAGTTGATTGGTATGTTTGATTAAGACCAGCATGGCTGGAGTTCCAGATTCAGAAACAAGTGTTTTCCCCAAAGAGTCCATAATGCAAGAATTGTTGGCTTTATGTTTTGTCTGCTTAGGTGTCTGTTTTTTTTTAGTTTTCCCTATTTTTCAAGATAATAAACAAAATAATATCATAAATCTCCTAGTATGAAAATTTATATATGTAAAAGCTAAATGCATTGAACTGTTTCTAATTATTTGACTGATTTAGGGATCTAAGAACTACAATATTTTGGACTTTATCTTACCAGCTACAAAGGAGTATAACAATTTTTTTCTGATAAACATGAAGCATCTCTGTGCTAGAATTAGGTCACTGAACAGAAAGAAAGAAATTACAGGTTCAGTTCATTGTTTCTTGAAACTTGATCTGAAACTTAAGGTAGATCTCCCACCTTTAGTAATTACCAGGGCTTTTCAGGCTCAGAAGGTAGGAATTTCTGTATTTTACTTTCCTATTTTAAATGGCACAGTTTGTGTGTTTGTGACACAGAAGAAAACATATTTAATATGTGAGAACATCTGAAATGGAGTAAAGATTCTGTGATTTGTGCCTGAAGTCATTAAACTGTCCTTCCTGAGTAGGGCGACAATATGTACCTAATTCTGGTCCATCTGGGTAAATGTGTTTTGACAAACTTTCTGTCAGTGCTATTTAGCTTGAAAATGTATAAAAGAATAACCTAACAGTGTGTTGCTGTTATCTGTTTGAATTTACTCAGGCCATTAAATATATGCTGCTGTAATTACGCCAGCGGTGCTCTGTACAAGCACTAAGTCAAAAAGGCTGAAACCTATTATTTTTCTATTTAGTATGAAGCTGTAAAAAATAATCTCTGAGTCACTATGGCATTGTAGCTCGTTGCAGGCAAAATGGTCTGGACTAGGACATCTTAGCTGAATTTAATTTTTTATCAACTGACTGACACTTCTGATCATGCATTTGAGTGTTGATGAGAAAACCAAGTCAACACCTTTCTCTAGCCTCAACTTAAACCTCCTGTGTGGGCTGGGCCGCAGTGGCTGATGGAAATGCTTTGAGTGATGGGTGGTCTCTGCTGTTTTCGTAGTGCTGCAGCCCCCTGCTACTGAAACCGTGCTGTTTGTGCCCAATGTGCAGCTATTTTGAAGTTTTCCTCTGCAAAACTAATGAACAGACAGGCTACAGTCTGCAGTACTGAATTTTGACTTGTCTCTCTTGTGTATGTATGGCCTGCAATAATGACACAGTGTCTGAAATCTGAGATTTCAGCAAGGGTGCATTCATCACAGTCCTCTCTTACAGGAATTGTCCAGGGTATATTTTATTCAAAATGGGCTAGTAGCTTTATATAAGCTCAAAAAATATCTTTTTTTCAAAGCTTACTGAAAATCAGTAGACCAAATTTTGTTAAAAGAACTTTGTGTTTCTATATGAAATAATACTGAGAATGAAGAAGCTCTTCCATGCTGAAATTTATGATTAGGACAAAGATAATTCTGGTTTAATGTTCTGTCACCTTTTGGAAAACAAGGTTTCATTAAGATCAGCATTCAGCTGAGAGTATCAGTGCTGTCAATTACAGGAATAGATAATTAGGTATGAAAATATGAGGAAGGTACTTAAGGACACGGTTTAGTGGGCAACGTTGTTGGTAGGTGAATGGTTGGACTAGGTGATCCTAAAGGTCTTTTCCAACCTTAACTGTTCTATGATTCTATGAAAGTCTGTAGGTGCATGGCCTGTATGTTTATATCTTCTTTGCAATAAGCACCATACTTTTTGATTTGAGAATATACAAATATTTTATTTATTTGGAAATGTGGAAGCAATTAATCTCTGTCTTAAAATCATTGGGAAAGGGTGGATTTTCCAACTTTATTCTGCATTTTGTGAAAGCTTGAATATTCTATATTTTTCTGCTTTGAAGCTCACTTTAAAGTGCTGTTGTTTGGTTGGTTTCGGGTATGATGCATATGTGACTTTGGACACAGCATATTATTTATGTGTTTTAGAGAATCTACGACTTATCAGAATGTTTGCCCTGATGAAGTTAGGAGGTTAGCTGTATGTTTTTATCCTAAGAGTTTCTCAGCAATGAAACAATATGATCACCCTCATTAAAATAACTATAACTGCCAAGACACTTGTATCACTTGTACCTTTTATTAAAGTATGAAAGTGTATTACCCAGAGTGATATTTTAAAAAAAGAGAAACATATTTCATACCAATATTGTTTTCTACATTAATTAAGTAGTAGAACTTTCTAGCGCTAAGGGATGCCAGGAATCTAAATAATAGAATAAGAGTACATTATGATAATTCTTTTCATTGTTTGACTATTATTATTTTTTTTTTAAATTGCTAGGCATTGTAATAATATTTCTCTGAATAAAATGTTACTGAAATTGTAATTAGATTGTAGAGGAGGAACAATACAAACTTAGAATATTTTTGTCATTTGTGATGTATGCTTGATACACAGCATTTCTGGTGTATTGTAATATAAGGCAATTGCCACTTACCCATACCATTTTATGTGCTACACTATGGAAACTGTTCTGGCTGCAAGTAGTTTAATATCCATATAATGTGTTGATACATTTAGGATTTAGCTTTGGGGGTTTTTGTGCCAGTTGTGCTTTTTACTCATTTTATTACACATTTTTAGACCAGTAGGAAGCTGAGGCTGTCACGTTATCTGTACGTTATCTGAGGAGACGTAACATCTGTGTCACCAGTCTAAGGATGAACCTCAGGAAACGAAGGTTATGTCCTCAAAAGGGGAATCTGATCGATATATGCATTGTGGTTACAAGAAAGAAACTACTTGGTATGATTTTTATTTGTTTGTTTGCTTCGTGAGGGTATTGTGATGTGCTGTTTGCACATACAATGTATCATTGACTACCAGGTCTTCAAAGACAGATTGCTCCTATCCTCAATTTAATCTCTTCTAGTTCCGTTAGTCTTATGTCAGCCTCCCATTCCCCCAGTTTCTACAAGCTCACCCTAATATGAAAACCTTCTGGACTAACAATTTTAACATGTTTCTGCATCTGCAGTTATACACGAACTCTTGCAATAGACTCATTGTTTTTTGTCAATTTTACACATGCAATTTTTAGCATATATTCAGTGTGAGTTCTGTTGCTGTGGGAGAAATCAAATGGAGTCAGTAGCCTACACCAGAATAAACTTGCAGAGGCAATTACTAATGGACATAACAACTAGAAGGGGAACTTTTTTTCCTTCTTTTTAAACAAAGAAATGAGAAAAAAAAATCACAAAAAGCTTTGCTTTCATAGTTGTGGTCATCAAGGGAAATAGAAAAAAAGACCTTTAAAAAAACTGCAGGAGCTTAAAGTAAAATCCTATTAGACACTAACTCCCATGAAGAAACTGGTGTTACAACAGATTATTGTTTTTCTGAGAAACACGTCTTTATAACTCTCAACCCTTCTCTAGGTGTTAGCTATTTATTTATCCTGCTTGGGATATATACTACTAATTCCTGATTCTTTTCCCTCCAAAAACTTATTCTATTGTACAGATATTTGGCTCCCCTTTTCTTAAGGTTTTTTAATTGTTTTGAAACCAACCTAATTATGTTAGCCAATTATTTTCAGATTTTTACTTAGCTTGATGATTTTTCAAGTTTGAATAAGGTTCTGAGTGTCAAGGAGCTTTAGTTTCCCTAAGTATCTCTCTATCTGCTGACTTAAGAAAAGACAGTATCTCTACAAATGCTGCTTCAGCTCTTCTTAGCATACTCTTATGGCTTGTCCTTTTCTAACCTCCTCAATAGCTGGAGATTATAAAGGTTTCTGAAAGCTGTAAAGACAGAGAGAGGACATTTCACCCGCCCTTTTGGCAGTTCAGGGTCAAGTCAGCTATGTAGGCTTTCTCTGTAGCAGAAGAAAATAGGCATGAGCAAAAAATAACGATGTTCTTATCCTATTGTAGGCAAATGTAAAGAAAACAAGTAAAGAAGAACCATGCATTAACCCTGCTAAAATCCATCTGATTTCTTTTCCTGCTTTTCCTTTGAAAAATGGCTAATTCTGAAACACTGTTTATATTCAAGCTCCTGGGGTGGAGTCAGGGAGTTATGGCTTGCCAAAAAACAAAACAGAACAAAACAACGCTGGGGTAAAGCTCACTGATTTCAGTGATGCTGTTCAGGTGAGTGAATTTAAACTTAGAAAGGAGGTGCTGAGAAAGCTGGTTATTCTCAGGAGTTCGGGATTAGGACACTGATGTTTTACAACCTGTATTCAAAACAAAATGTCACCAAAGTATCAATTTTACTGCTTGAATTAGCTGCACTTTGTAGCTGACTCTTTAATACTCTATTACAGTGGGCTTCATGTTGCAACAGTGTTTACTTTGTATGGCTGACATATTATTTGGAGTGAAAAATGGTATCCTTGACGTCCCATTATTAATCTTTTGAGGCTTTTGTATGTATTCCAAAAGTGAATTACATTTTAACGTCTGTTGTGGAGTAGTGCAATGTTTTAACTAGTCTCTTCTTGGTATGACATTTAAACGTGACAGCCTTTTTTTTTTTTCCTTCTGTTTATTATTACTATTTTTTATTAGCTTTTGACTGTAACATTAAAATGAAGTTCAAAGAACTTTTATGCATTTTGTTATATTGACAGATTTTTATTTCTAAACATAAGTGTACTGAAGTGCTGTTTCGATAGGTTACAGAGATAGATCTCCTCAGTTTCTCTGTGTATGATGTTTATGCATTAAGCCCCCTAAAGACAGATGCATGGATCAAAATTAGGATAAATTATTTTTTAAAGAGAAAAAAATATTAAATGCATTAACGTAATACATCTTATTAATATTTGCTGAACTTTTACACTGTATATTAACATCCTCCTGCGAGATGCTATGCATTGAATTGTGTTTTGAAAAAAAGAAAATAATAATAATAATAAAGTGCCTGTTTTGCTAGTTAGGTTGGGAATGCGTGTTTTTGAAATAAAAAAGCTAAAACTAAAGACATAGTAGGAAAATAATATCACAGAAATAGAAGAAAGAGAAGCAGTAAATCAAAATGTACTTATTGTTGTCTCCTATGAAGATCTTTTTAAATATTGGAAAAGCAAATATAAAAATTACTTCAGATATCTTCTTGAATTTTCTGTCCCATACGTTTGGTCTAATAGATTTTATTTTATATTTTATAAAAAACAGTGACTATTACATCTAAATGGCTTTTCTATTAAATGTATGTGTTTTACAATGCAGTTTCAGCCTTGTGTAAACAGAGCTATAAAATGATTTTGGATATTCTTTAGAGAGCACAAAATATAATATTAATCCACTGAAAAATAGTGACAATACTTCATATTTGTGGGATTACTGTCTCGCTTGAAAGTAGTGAATCAGATTATATTTTAAACACCAACCTATATAGATACTAGCAAACTTTTAATGCCATGGTATTGTGCGTTCTTTGTATTGTATATGTTCAAGAATAAAAATGATTTTGGAAATCCATTTAGAGATTCAAGATATTTTTGTTATAAGTTATTCTAATTGTAAGCTTGCATCCCTAATATTCCAAGTACATCCAGAAAGTAGTTATCAGAGTCAATGGGAATTATAACTGTTTTAAATGAGTTAGAAATTCTAATAGTGCTGTAAAAATTTTTATACCTTTTCTAAAAATGATAGCTGAGCTACATATACTTAAGAAATTGTTTTGAATATGTAAGAATTCCTACAGTTTTCAAGTATAGAAGTTAAAATTCTATGTTCTCCAAACACATATCCTATCTATGTGTGCAATTTGTACATAGTCTAGACCTGATAAATTATACAAATTGATCTGACAATTTAGTCCCAACCAGAGATCTGTGTAATTTAGGAAGAAAACTGCAATTTTTGTTCTATTATCGGCAATGGATAAAAAAGATTTAACTGATAAATTTGTCTATACACTTTTAGTTGGTAATCTTCTAAAAACTTGAGATTTTAATCTCAGAGCCAATGTACTTGAACATCATGAAAAGAGAGATAATAAATTCTATTTCCTTTGAATCTACAATTTAATATAGTGTTGTTAACATTGTTTCAGCGTATTTTTCTCTTTCTCTTCTTTTCAACATTGTATTGTTTTGTGCTCTATACTTGCCTTTGAATTTTCTTGTGCTGTTACACATTTAATTTGCAAGATAGGAAAACCCTGTCACAAATGCCTTTGTTTATCCACTTTTCTTACATGCCAGTGTAATAGATGCTATAGCTTATATTACTGCTATTTTGTAAGACTCTTGAGGATAGAGGATTTAAATCTTATGGTCTCATTCACTATTTCGTGGAAATAAAAGCAAATTGTTAAATGGTCTGTTTCTCATCATAACATGTAGTATGAATGGTCTAGAAAATATTCCTATTTAAGATGTAGTGTCCAGAGACACCCATAGTTTGTCAGTGTTTAAAACAATCCTTCCATTTTCATTTTTCATTTATTTATTTCTCCCAGCAAGATTAAGCAAGTTGGACCACCTCTGAGTCAGTAAACACACTGGAAATATGTTAATTATCTGACATTTTCTCTCTATGTAATGTAGCTGACATTTGATCTATTAATATATTACACTGCATAAAAGCATTTCACGCTAACTGTAGAGTTATCTATACATTTGTTACAAAGGATGCACTCAAAGGATGTACAGGTAAGATTCTGCATGCATACACATGGAATCATAGAATCATAGAATTGTAGAAACATAGAACAGTTCAGGTTGGAAGGTACCTTTAAGATCATCCAGTTCCAACCCCCTGCTATAGGCAGGGACACCTCCCTCTAGACCAGATTGCTCAAAGCGTCATCCAACTTGGTCTTGAGTGCTTCCAGGGAGAGGATATCCACAATCTCACTTGGTAACCTGTTTCAGTGTCTCACCCTCACAGTAAAGAATTTCTTCCTGATTTCTAACCTACACTAAAAAAATAAAATAAAATAAAAAACAAAACCAAAAACATTTAAACCACTTTAAAACCATTTCTCCTCATCCTGTTGCTACATGACCTTATAAATAGTCCCTTTCTAGCTTTCCTGTAGGCTCCCTTCAGGTACTCAAAGGTTGCTAATAAGGTTTCTCTGGAGCCTTTTCTCCAGGCTGAAAAGCCCCAGCTCTCTCAGCCTGTCCCTACAGAGGAGGTGCTCCAGCCCTCTTGATCAACTTCATGGCAGTTGGGTAGTAGAGTGAAAACATCTCAGTACACTGGGACAACTTCAAGGCTCATGAAACTCGGTGGTAAGACCCAAGATATTTTTGGGCTGCACAAGTTGAATCCATTATCTCTTTGTGAGGAAAGGTTTTGTTCATTACATTTTTTAGCTGGATACTCTGAATGTAATGCCTCCTATTTTATGATGCTGGCCTACATCATAGGCCAGGTGGCTGTTGTTGGTAGGGCAGTAGAGGTTGAACCTTCTCAACAACATTCAATTTTTTGTTGCCGTATGACAGTTGACACCAGAGGGGCAGTGTGTCAAAATTTTGTCTTACATGGAAATGTGTATGAAGGAAAGGTGTGGAACTGAATTACTTCCCATTGACATTCATCACTGCTTGCTGAAAATTTATGGAGATCAAACAGTGGATGTGAGCACAGTGAGTCATTTTCAGCCACAGCCACCTCAGTGGGACCCCTCCACTAGTGCAGAATTTTATGAGCATGGCTTGCAGACTTTTTCTCATTGCTGATAAAAACGCATAGCTATTGATGGTGACTATGCTGAAAAATAGCGTGTGTAGCTGAGAATTTGCTCTATCAAATGGTGTTATTGTGCTCTTTATATCTGTTTTTGTTTCCATAGAAATAAATAGGAACCATTGCTTTAAGAAATTATGTAGTTTGGTAATGTCCCCTTCTTCCTCTTAAAAAAAAAAAAAAGAATAATAAAAAATTCAAATAGTTATATAGTTATAAGGTATTAATAAATGATTAGGGAAATGATATTTTGATTGATAAATTGCATAAAATTAGTCAAATATAACCTGCTGGTACACAATAGCTAACCTACCTCTGTAGGGTTTTGAC
The DNA here is from genome assembly GCA_013399175.1 of Odontophorus gujanensis. Lineage (NCBI taxonomy): Eukaryota > Metazoa > Chordata > Aves > Galliformes > Odontophoridae > Odontophorus > Odontophorus gujanensis. Next base: position 131,507 of record VXAB01004145.1, on the reverse strand, counting down.
TGTGTGTGAATGAGTAGTGGAAAGTAACACGATCTAAATCAAAAGAAAAATTCACTTAGAAAAATGTGAATTACCAGGGTGAGTGCTAAAGGGAGAAGCCTGGAACTAATGCAGACATTGCTCAGCTCTTCTGAAATTGTTTTCCAAGTCAGTTAGCTGGGCAACCTATGCTGCCCTATACTTTCAGTTCTGTGTGATGCTCTGTTGTGCTCTCACAAACACAAATTTGGAAATGTTATTTAGATAAGCACTCATATCTATAGTCAGAGTTTAGATTAAATATGGTTAGTTATATAACGTGACCTAGAGTTAATAGCCAGGCTTTATTTGGTCTATTAAATTGATGGCTTTCTTATGAAAGTTTAAAAAGTGGTCTTACTTGAAAGTTTTAAAAGTGGTTTTCAAGTGACGCGCAAGATGGATGACTAATTAAGGTTACTAATGTCCTTGTGGCAATACTATGGACCAGAGAAGAGGAGGGAGATATTTGCCTTTCATCTCCATGCACAGAGAAAACTGGATATGTTCCAAGTTTCTGTTCTAGGTAACTGTGGACCAAATGTTTCTTGTTTCTCCTCAGCGTTCAGCCTGGCTTCCAGCACAGTGTTGCCTCTGTGTGGCACGTGTCCCACAGGGGAAGTGTGATGTGAGCATCTCACTGCTTATTTTCTTTTGGCATAGCACTGCTATGATCTCACCGCATCCCATGATACTTCAGAAGGATAAAGAGATTTGCCTGATGCAGTTTCATTTATCATAACTGATAATATCATCTCCTTGTTTTCTCCTGGAACAGTGAACATTTTTCCCAGTTTTATTCTTCTAAGCATCCTTTACAAAGATTTCTGAGCACGTTCTCCTTTTTATTCTGTGTTATGTCCTCTCTCTCATTTCCAACTGGATTTATTGGCAGCCTGCTGCCATATAGTGAGTCTGCGCTGTGAGTTTCCATCTGATTCTAGCTGAAATCTTTGCAAAATTTCAAATTTTACATGGCTGTTTGTGCTGCTCCCTCCTGTAGGCCTTAATTCTGGATGAGATTCCTGTGCGTGTTGCTTCCAGTGGGCATATTCTTCACCTCTTGGTGTCTGTTAGTGTGTGAGAGCTTACTTTACCAGTAAGTACCATCCCAAGTCAGATAGTAGGAAATTAGAAAGACCCTTTGGGCATGGAAGCTACATAGGGAATAAGAAAAAAATAGTAACTTCTCAGATGCTGTTTTTAATAATACCTTAATAAACTTTATTTCACCCAGTAACTTGAGAACAACCAAACAAATTTCAGCAATGTTTTGAAGTAGATAAAGAACAGAACCTAAAAATTTTTGATGATGCAGTGTGAGCCCTGCCTTCTTCCTTTCAAACTGCAAGTCTACACTTGCAATCTCATCCAGGTGACCTGGCAATCTTTGATTTACCCAAGAGCTGCAGATTTCAGTGCTTTTAAGACAACAACCTAATGAAAAATAGATTTTAAGTAAATATTAAATGGAGTCAGAAATTTCATAGTTCTCAGCAGTTTCTTTTCTCCTGAGTGGGCAGAATAATGGTGCCTTCTGTATATTTATTTTAGAATGTCATGGGTTCTATTTTGTGTTTGTGAGGGAGTTGTTTTAGATTGAGTTAATTGAATAACTACAAGAACTAGGGATACTTTATAATTTATTTTCAGGCAGATATGATTAATTATGTTTGGTGCCCAATTTGATGTTTTTGTTTTTTCCAAACATTGTTGAAATGCATAGATACACCATCAGGACCAAACCAGAAATAAAGCTGATTGTATAAGAGGAGGCAGCTGGAGTTCATTCTCCCACTGAAGCCTCTTGTGCCTTTCTTATTCCTTACTGGCTTCTTTCAGCCTATCAGGCTCTGGTATAAATTATCACTTCACTGAATAACAGTTGGGGGTTAATCTTGTGAAGAGAGTATTTGAGTTTTCTGTTTGTCTTAGCATTGTACTTTCAAGGTGAGTGTCATTTAAGACAAAATTTGAAGTTCTTTTGGTGGTGGGTAGGTATATATTATACTTATAATTAGGCTGGTGATGAGCAAAGCTACATGAACGTGGAGAAACAATGTGGTAACTTTACTGGGAGGCTTAGGCAACGGAAGCATATAGCCTTAGACAGATTTTATAGTATGAAAAAATTCTAATAAAATGTTAAATAGGTGTGGAGTCAGCTGTTCCACCCATAAACACACAAATAAAGCCAAATTTATGTTCTGTAATGTCATTCTGCTGATAACATATGGACTCCAAGCTCTTAAGATTTTGTTTCTGGAAACATTTATGCATCATTAATACTTAGCCCTTCTGGCAGGGAATAAAACAGTACTTAGGAGCATTCCCTTATCTGCTGCCTTTGCTAGAAGTCTCAGCACATAGACATACTTTTGGTTGAAGAGGCACAAAAGCAAGCCAGAATTATTTAGACCATCCATTTCAAATATGGTGTATCCATTCTATTATGCATTTTTCCTAGTATAAAATGTCACTTCCAATCAGATGATTCTGTGATATGCTGATACACAATAGGTGTCTATGAGTCTGCAAACCCCGACTTTGTTCAGTGCAGTGATCCTGTTCCACAAGTATGGTTCATCAGATTTAAATAAAATCTGTAAATTGAATCAGCGGCTGAGGGAGCTGGGATTGTTTAGTCTAGAGAAAAGGAGGTTCAGAGGAGACTTTATTGCACTCTACCACTTCCTGAAGAGGGGTTGTGGTGAGGAGGGGGTTGGCCTTTTCTCCCAGTTAACTAATGACAGGACGAGAGGGAATGGCCTCAAGTTGCACTGGGGAAGATTTAGATCAGATTTGAGGAAAAATTTTTTCTCTGAAAGAGTGGTTAGGCACTGCAATGGCCTGCCTAGGGAGGGGGTTGAGGCACCATCCCTAGCGCTGTTCAAGAACTGTTTAGATGAGGTGCTAAGGGATTTGATTTAGTAGCTTAGTGGGTAGGGATGGGGATAGGATGGCTGGACTAGATGATCTTGTAGGTCCTTACCGACCTAATGTATCTATGAACTCTTGATGCATCAAAACGTGTGTCTGTATATAGAGAAAAAAATATATTGCAGTAGCATGTAAATGAAGTGCTAGTATTGTATGTATGTATTCTTTTTATTTGTTTGTTTTTAAGAAATTATTTCCTTACAAAAAATCAGTTGTGAGAAAGTATTATAGTTTTCTGATTTTCACGTCTGGTCTAAAGATGATCTATTTTGTATTTTAGAGTTTCAGAAAATCTGTTTTCTTTTTATATGGTTTTTTTTTTTTGGTACTCAAGAACCTTGTCTGCTAGGCTTACTTCAACCTGATGAAGTATGTGTGGGATAGAGGAAGATGCCAGGTGAGCCTGTTCAGGCCATTTACTGCCTATATAGGTACCCCTGAGGGGTCATGCAACAGCTTGTAACAGCAGAGATCTGTCTACAACCTTTTACTCAATAAGGACCCAAAAAGGATATTTTTTCTTCTGTGTAGGTACTAATTTCCTTATTATGTTATATTAGAAGTGTAACAAATACTTTTTTTGATCCTTTGACAATTCAGTACTCTAGATGTAGCTAAAATCTCTTTGGATTGAGGGTACATGCAGACATTCAGTTCTGCAGCTTGTTGTCTGGCACAGTGGAATTTTTGTTGCAGCTGTTTTATTTACTTAATTGTATGCTTTTATTTAAATAAGCAAAGTGAGTATAAAATCAGACATTAATACTGTCACCTACTGTGAAATTAAAGCTTATTTTATGTTGCCCATTCATTTTCAGGCTTTAAGCTACTGAAGGGTTTTCGATGGACAGATAGTGTGACATAGGCACTGGCAGGGTGAAGTTTGGAGTTTTTGGAAGAAAACAATTGGTGTTCCTGGCACCTAGGGAGTTTTAAAAAATTTCTGAAGCAGTTGAATAAGCCTATTAGCTGGATCTTGCTGTAGAAATGATGGTCAATTAAAGTTAACAGTGCTGACATTTACATCATTATCTTTGTGTTTCAGACTAAGATACTGAAAAGATTGTAACAATTTAAAGATGTTGCAACTGAATGGGTGCTCGTAAGATGCAATTGCAGCAGTTTTACTTCCAAGCATGGAAACTGGAAAGCTACCTCTGTTCTTGAATAGAGTGAATAAAATGGCATCAAGGCAGTGAGTGAAAGAAGCAAATTCCATGTCTCAAGGAATAGTAGATAATAGTTATGGGAATGAAGCCTGCTTCTGTTTCTCTGAATGAAGTGAATTTCCAAAGGCAGATTGTGCAAAAAATTAACGATGCTTTAATGATTCTTTAATCAATGTTTTTCCTCTTCATGTCAATGGACCTCCTTGTTAAATATTTAGGATGAGATCTGAGAGAGATAATAGGTAATAGATCTCCCCTATTAGGAATCTACTCTGGGACTAGTAGGGAAGTATGCTGTAAGCTGCAGCAAGTATCCAGTCTGGGTGTTCTAATTGCTGTGAGTTTAACAAATTTTGTTTATTAGAGGAGAAAGGTGAGAAAATAGGAAGCATCTTCTCCTCACATGTTTATTGCCCTCCACTGGGAAGGGAGGAAAAGACTCAACCTTACTCAAAACTTGCTGTTTTCAAAATTCCTATGCAAAAGCTCTGTGAAGTTTGGATTGCTATCAGGTGGCATGCTAATCTCTTTTCTTACTGAAGCGCTCTTATAATAGCTTGAAAGAACATAAACCAAGTTTTTTGTAAGACTTTTAAATATGTAGTTGTAATTGTTTGTTCTCTCCCTCCCTCTCTCTCCCTTTCTTTTTGGGAGCTAAGTAAAAGCTTGCCTTTTGTAGCACAGTTAGATACCAAGGCCTGCTCTGGCCTCTCAGGTTTCTTCTGGAGCTGAGGAAATGCACAGCTATGAAACAACTTTGGAATATATATATTTAAAATCTTCTCTAAGCATTAGCCTCCTGAAGTGGAAAACTTGTTCTCCTGTGAGCCCCAGTGGGGTACCAGTCATCCTGTGTTCCTTGTGAATCCTTCATCTCAACACTGTGCAGTATATTGAGTCTGTTCAGCAACAACAGAGACCAAGTTTTGAATGTGAACAATATTTGGGCTACTTTACACAACAGGGACAATTAATTTACAGATGCAGAAGCCCTGAGTCTTAACAGGACATCTGGGAAGCATCACATCAAACCCAGGGCCGACTGCATTAAGTGTTTGGGGAAGTGTCAGTAAATGTGTAACCTGCTGTGGGTCCTCTTAAAGAGAGAGTAAGAGGAGATGTCCTTTTGTTTTATGAGTGTAGATACTGAAGTTCTATTTGTTTGTAATATAAGAAGATAGTGGAGAAATCTTGCATTTGCTGCTCCCCATGAGCTTTTTTATGCCTCTGGTTAATTTGACTTGCTGTATCTCACCAACTGTTCCAGTAGCCTTCAGAACTCCTAGACGCAGCAGTTCCACAGTACTTTTGCTTTAGGAATAGAACAAGGCAAATTTCAGAAGGCAGAATGCAAAAGCTGCTACTGCCTGATTATATAAAATAAGAATAGTTCTAGTATGTATGTGAAAATGACCATATTTGAAGAGTTCCATATTTGTATCTCTAAATAATAGTGCATTTTTGATTATAAAATATATGAATGGAAACTATGCATTCTTGTGCATCACCACTGGATGAGGAGTTATTTATTCTGTCCTTGCAGTGAAGACTTCAAAATTTTGGTACTGAAAATTGCAGCTTCTGTCCTTGAGTCACTGCACAGCCGGTGTATATGTAGGGATTTTGATGCAGCATGGGTAACACATTTAAAGAGTGGTAGACACCACTTGGGTGGCATTTTTTTCCCCTCTTTTGTAACAGACTTTCAAATTTCTTTCAAAAGCAGAACATAACAATTTCTTGCCTAGAGAAATACCCAGATAGTCAAAGGCTATGTAAAGATTTGTGATTCTGATAATTTGTCAGTGATTTTGAATGAATTTTTTATGCCTTATGTATAAAATTATGTATTAAACATAATGCATAAAAAGTATCATTTGCAATTCAACAGATTTGTGTTCAGATGTTGATGTTACTGACAAAGCTGAATACAAATGCAGTAATGTTTCTTATGGTGTTAGATCTACTTCCTAGTGAATCCTGTATTTTTGTCATCCAAGTTGGAAAAGATTCTACCACCCTTAGCTTTAAGAGTCCAGTCAAAATATTTTTAATAAAGATTCTCACAGTAATTCTTTGAGCCGTTCAGGAAAAAACGTGCTTATGCCACTATAACAGAAGACTGATGAGTGATCACATATTGATGTTAACTTTTTCTAGCATAAAGGGAAAAGAAGAGAGCAGCTGGAGAAGAAGCTGGTGCGGTCAAGATTATAATCTTGATAATAGCTGTAGGAACCAACACTTGTTTTCTTGGATAGCTCAGCTGATTAAATGGGACTTGAATTCCTTTGGATTATTTTGGCGGGAGACACACAGCAGTGTGTGTCTCACACATTAACTGTGGCTAATGTGTTTCATCCAGTAGCTGATACAGAGGATGACAATGGTAGTCAAAATACATGCCTGGATATAGACAAAGAATTATTATTATTTTTTCAACTCTTTTCTGAGTATGAATTTATACCTTGGAATTCTTACTATGGCATAATTTGTACTAAGCTGTCATATGCATTTTTCTGAAGACAATTATAGTCAAACAAGAAAAAAAAAGTACAGTATACTTATTTGAAAGCACTATATATATTCAGTCTAAACCTGTATTGGAACTACTCTGGGTAGAATGTATTTTAAATTCGTTATTGATTAATCTAACATGTAAAACAGCTTGAAATAATTCCCATGACTGTGACGGCTCTTTAATTATGAGGGCACAGCTAATCAGCTGAAAGCTGTCCTCTTGCTGAGTTCTGCCAAGAATTTGTCTTGACTTCAACAGATGCTTTTTTCTCAGTCCCGGTGAGACAGTGTGAGTGACTTGTTGATGCTAAGATCAGTAAGGCAGTCAGCAGCTGCTGGAATGGAATTTTGTATTAGCGGATCATCTGACAGAATAAGATACTAGCTGGCTGGAGGATTGGTGAGGGAGCAGCCTTTATAAATATATCAGACCCACTTTGTTAAATACAGCATACATGTTTGAAGATTTGTTGTATAATTACCTTGATTAGATGAGAAAAAAGTGCCTGGAACTAATCAAGAAGCTCCAGTTCATTGGTTATAATAATCATTATTTTTCCCCTTGTGAAATGCAGGTGCTTGGTTTGAGTGTGAGGATGGCAGTGCTTATCTTCTTACAAGCTTTGATTAATATCTAATTCTTTCCTTTATGGAAGGAGCTAATCAGATATTCAATTTACTAATCAGCTTCTCAATTTGATTAGTAGTATACTAATCACTTAAGAAAATATAATATGACATATATTTAATTTTTTTGAGGTTAAGTTACAATGTTTTTTGAGGGTGGGAAGGCAGGAAGATCTGCTTGCTGTCACCAGTTTCATGCAGCCTCTCCAAAAGTGCGTAAGAGGAAAAAATTCACAGAAGCAGATGCTGCAGGACCTGCTGATGAACTTGTGTCCCTTGTGTCTACTGAGTTCTTTACTTAATCAAGAGTGAAAGTGGGAAAGCAGCGTCCCTACTGCTAATCTGATCACTTGTATTCTCACCTTTGGGATTTCATTGGATTTTCCTCTGGGATTTCAGTGAGCTTTCCCTTTTATAGGGGGGGTGTGTGTTAATATTTTCTGACTTTGGAAAATCTCATTTCTATAAGTTTTGTGGCTGGAAGCTTCCAGTGATCCACACCTCCCATTGATGTTCTTAGTGGCTTCATTTTGCCTGTATGAAAGATCCTCACCTAGAGGGTTGACAAGATGTGAAATCTTGTCACTGGTGGCATAAGCTTGTTCTTTGCATTGTTGATGAGCTCTGCTACACTGAGCAATGGAACTGATCCTTTAATCTCCACAACGAGCACTGCTGGCTGTCTCATATTTCCTTTTTCCATTTATTCTGAAATTCTTTCTCCTAATGAAGTTGCCAAAACATGATTACTTTGTTTGTTTTTTTTCTCCCCTCACTTCAGCTATTTGTTTCCTAGTGGTAGCTGGACAATGTTTTGCCACTACTTGGATACCTAAATTTCACTTACGTTTGTTCGTTTGCTGCATGAAGCTTAAGGCCTGAACTCAATTAAAACAGATGGTAGGAAGAGTTGTGTTTGAGCCCTTGTGCTAACAGTTAGAGATTGTCTAGTGCTTATGTGTTGGAGATGTAGTTTTATTCATTAGTAATGCTTGCTATGTGTCACAAACTTTTAGTGATATCTTTGCTAGGCCCTGATGGTTGTGTTTAAATCCAGAGACAGGAATAAACTAGTGTGCTGTCTATATGCTTCCATTTATAATGTTGTATATGTTAATGAAACCAAAATCAGAAGAACAATGTATTGAGCATAAGGGAGCCAAATTTGCCTTTGCCAGAGAACTTGGTAAAATAGAGAACAGAATGGACTTAATTATAGTAATTATTTTTTCTTCAACTTTAAAAATATAAAGCAGTATTTTAATTATTATTTGATCAATACTTAATTTTCACTGAAGTAATTGTGTGTCTTCAGCAATTACCTGGCTCTGTCTCTTCACTTATCTTCTGCTTGGCAATGTTTTCAGTGGTGACTGGTTGAATATTGGTCCAAATGTGAATGGGACATTTGTAGTTGGAGGTTGGAGGCATGATCAGGATAGCATGTGTTCCCTTTTGTTTAACTCTATGTAATGATTAGGAGAATGGATGTATTCCCATCTGCTTCAAATAGTTTAATATTAACAGTAGTAAAAATGAGGGGGGAGGGGGGAGAAAAAAAAAAAGAAAAAAAACTTAAAAATGCAGGAGCTTTAATTTTTGAGTTATAGAGTTTCAGCTGCCTCTGCTTAAAGTAGTTTAAAATATATATTGTGCTGTTCACAGGCCTTTTCCAGTGAATGGGCTTGCAGAATATAAGGATGCATTGTAACACTTGGTGAGCTCAGGTTTAATGTCAGCTTTTTTTATTATGTGACCCTACATAGGAAGGTGATTTCATATCAGAGAGTATTTATATTTCACTAATTGGGAGTTGAGTGATTCTGTGATGGCAAAACATGAATTTCTGGAAGGAACCTGGTCTTATTCTGCTCAATAACTGATAAACCCTTTTACTTTGGATTCATTAACTTTGATTGTATTTATCGCCTCAATATCCATAAAGGGTTACTTTGGAGTAAAATTTGTCTGCTTTAGTTTTATGGCAGACTTAAAACCTAAGGACTTTGGGGATCAGTCTGTGCAAGGGCAAATATAGGGGAAGATGGGGAAAGAGATTGTGGCTTCATCAAAGACTGTCCAAGAAGTGTTCTGTTTGCAGAAATTGTACGTTACCAGGCACTGAATGCAAGCTGTCTTTTGCTATGAATCTCTATCACGATATTCCTCTGGGCCTGTTTGTTTGATACCATGAATATTTAGTTTGCAATGTGTTTTGGATGCATTGTTAAAATATTTCCATCTTAAGTATTGTCATTAAGAGAGAGAGAAAAAAACAACAGGATGGCATCAGTAAGACAGGGAAGTGTGTGTCTTTATATATGCTCAATTAGCCCTGGAAACTACAAACACAGGGCCAGATTGTGGTGCTAATACTCACAGATGGAGTAAGACATTGTGGAAATATGCTGCCAAAATGGCTGAGGCTGCAGGCACTCGCCCCGGAAGGAAAGACACAGCATGGATATTCACAGTATGATTCAGTAGTGACTGTAGTGTGGCAAGTTCTGTACATTTCAACTTTAGTGTCACTAACCATGGAAAAACAAACAGTATTTCCTCATATTTCTTCCATCTCTTCTGCCTGTTAGTAGCAGAGTGCTGGCACTTCTGGTATCCATCTACAAAGAATAGCAGCTGGGATTCAGACTTCTGTGCTCCCTTGTTACTCTTTCATGGGCATTCCTGTAAAGATTAGAATTAAAAACAAACAAACAAAAAAACAGCAAAACCCACAACCCTGAACACCAGATCACATGGCTCTTTGGCAAGCACTCAAAAGAGAGTATGCTGCTTACTAGTGTTCTCTTTACAGTTAATATGCCTGTTTATCTATTGGTGCACAAATGATATGTGGTGATAAATGTTACTACAGAAAAGGGAATACCATACTCCCTTAGTAAGGGAGTAGCTTTTAATGATACTTATATGCTACTAGTTTTCTACAACAAGCAAGATATTTCCTGTGGGGTGATACCCAAAGAAACATGAGACTTTCACTGGATTGGAAACAAATTCTTCCAAAGGACAAGGTCTAGCTATGAGCTTCCTTCAGAGACTGCAATAATGCCATTCAAAATGATGCTGACATCAGCCCAGTGGATCTTGTCACCACTGAAGGAACAAATAGTTACCATTTAATTCTAATGCAGCAAGATAGTCTGGAGCTAAATAATACATTTTCGTTAGTAATTATTTAGCATGATCCAAATCTACAAAATAAATTTACTTATGACTTGTTTTTTGTAGAATGTTTCATTTAGTAGGTATTTGGGAGCACAGGAAGGGAAATGACTGCAAGAAGATGGTCTGTTTGCATTGTTTCAACTGTTTGCGGCATCAGAAGCCTTTAAATAAAAATGAAATATAAATAAGCTACAGATTTTAAATTTCAAGGACACCTGCATGCGGAATTTAACAATATTCCAGCAAAGATATTACCTTCTTATGTGAAGAAGTAGATACGAATATGAAAACATTTTCCTTAGTTCTTAGGTATGGAACTGCTGTTTAGAGATGCTTTATAGATACTCTGGAGGTCCGTAGGCAGTGATTTGAGCTGTACTGTTAGTGCTAAACTGTGTTCTCAGAACTGGTGTTCTTCTGGAAGAGCAGGAAATTGCTGGGAGGGCTCAAGACTGCAGCTGGGACTTGGCCCTGGTCAGTCCTCGCATGGCCCTTGGAGTTCTGCTGACATAGTTGCTGTTAGCAAAATGGCAGCCTGCTGGAGAGTGGAACACAGTCTAGCTCCAGCAAATTCTGAAAATGGCTATACTGACTAGCAAAGAGTAATGTAGAAACTGGAGAGCCCGTTAGTTTGTCTAGAGTCTGACTTCCTATATATCTTCAGAACTTGGGCAAACCATGTTATATTACCTTCATAAAGCTTGATTCAAAATCAAAAGACCTTCACAGTTGGCGTGCTACTGATGTATACATGTACTGTTTAAGCAGAAGGATTTGCCTCGCTGGTGTGAAGTGCTGATCCCCAGGTACAGGGTTGTGCTCCCATCTCAGCATTCTTGTAGCAGAGCCAATGTCCTTTCTCAGCTCTTCCACACAGCTGTGAGTGGAGTGGAGTCTTATTCCTGCTGAATTTCCACAACTCCACAGAGCAGAGCTGAGAGCACCCATTCTCTGTAGATAAATGGGGGTAGTAGTTATGTTGTTTTCTTGTGGAAAGCCCAAGATGTTTCATCAGTGGAGAAAGATATGTGGAGAAATCTGCTAAAAATGTCCATTTATTTCCAATGCCACAGGTTTTAGTGACAGGCCAGGATAGAAGAAGCAGGATGCTATGTGTTTGGATGTGTCCTCTTAGACTAATAGGTTTTTAGTTGGGGTCCTATTGATTTGTATCTTGACAGAGTGTGAAAGACTGGGAGTTCATTACACAGCCCAGTCTAAAGCTGCAGGAATTTGAGCCTGAGGCAGCTGCCTGTGATAATTTCTCTCCAAATCAAGTCCTATCTATTTAAAGAGAAATCACATTGATAGTGGCTTTTCTGAGACAAAAGACAGCATTTTTTATAGCAGGCTGTTCTGTATCTATTAAGAGTGAATGTCATAGGTCCCACCACTTCTGCAATCAGGCTGCCAAGCAGATAGTTCTTGGATTTTAAGTAAAATCTATGCAAATGTTTTCTACATTGCTTACTTGTAGTGTATATGAGATTTTTCTGAGGGAACTTTTTTTTTTGTATTGGGTGGTCATCAATGTAATGTTGGCTTCTCTGTTCTCCTTTGGGAAAATTGATGAAAATGTTTATTCTTTTATTTTATTTTTTATAAGGGAAAAACAGATAGGAACAAGGATGACAGTTATTACAAACATTTCATTTGATAAGCATAATTTTTATCAGCAGTGCTTAAAGTACATGAAAGACAATGCTTTTGTGCTTTTTGTGTTTGAAACTTTTCATTCAGAAGACATTTTATGCTGTGGAGAGGGATGGCTGTTAATGTGCATTTACTAATTACTAGTGAAGTGAAGAGCAGAATTAAAATATTCTGTTTATAGTGATAAGTGAGTGAAAATGAGGTTCTAAAGGTTGCCAAGTTGAATATTTTGTTTTTAAATATTAATTTGGAGTGGCTCATTGTGTATCTGAGGGAGATGGTAGATTTAACCACAAATTGAATGCAGCCCTGAACTGTGAATCAAAGTAATTAGATTATTAACATTTGCTATTAAAATAGATACCATTCTATTCAGCTGCATGCATGCTTAAGATGACCCATTAGCAAGCGGGCAGACCTCAAATTTCTCCTGGGAGTTTCTGAAAAGAGCTGACATTTTATTGTAACACAGAGGAAAGCAGAAACACAGCACGGTTCAGGCAACTGTATCATCATGGCAATTAAAGACTTTCTCTAATTGGCTAGTCTGAATTGTCTTGCCTTTTCAAGAGAGCCCTAGATGAGGAATGAGGGAAGTTGGTAGTCTCTAGGCTGTGACCCTCAGCACAGAGGGGGAAACCTGGAGCTGATCTCTGCATCATGGGAAAGGCAGTAGCCATGTCGGTGAAAACTGTCAGAGCCTGAAGGCTGTGTCATCACTGCTTCATCGGTCAGTTAAGGAATTTGAGGTGAGGGAATTATTTTTTGCATTAGCAGCAACTCAATCTTCCCACTGAACAAAGATGAAAAACTTTTCATTCTGCTTTCCTCCTCAGCTGTGAGGCTGTGTGCTATCACTGATGTGGTAATATGAACTTACTGATGCTGGGCAATTACAGAATAAAATATTTTGGTCATTGGACTGATTGTTACCAAAACCAGGAAGATTTGATGGGTGCTCCTTTCATGGTTAAATTACACATTGATAAAGGTTTTGTTGTGTAGAATACATATAATTTATTGCTTTATATATTTTGACTGCTTCTTAAATTGTAACCACTTAATACCCCTAAGGTAGACCTAAAAAAAATATTAGTATTAGTCTATGAATTATTTTCTTTCCTTTTTTTCCCCTCTCAATTGGCATGTTTCTAGATTACCATCTAAATGTGTACTTCTAAACTGCGTTACCTGGGGAGATGCATGTTTCTCCTAATCAATTACCTTCCTGCATGCTGTAATGACATCGTAAGTAAAGCAAATAAATTGCATAAGATTTCATTATGTAGTAAATATTAATGCTATAGCATTAAGACTGACTTGCACCAAAGGTGTCAAACTTCTCTAAGGATGTGGAACAGAGAGCTAAAATGTTGAGATATTGAGTGAGATGTAACTTGAGAAACAGAGCTCTGGAAAATAGACAAGAGTGACTAATGTAATTGTGGATTTCACCCATGTCACTCTGCTATAAGCCAAAGGCCCACAAAAAAAAAAAAAAAAAATCTTTTCTGTATTGGCCTTTTCCCAAGCTTTTCCTTTGAGTGGCTTTGGGTAGCCTTCAGCACTTAGGCTGCAAGTAACTGAATGGCTGCCCTCAGAAATCAATGCCAGATGTAGAAAAATGGCACTTGTCACAGGTTATAGCAAGGCTATCTTTGGCAGGGTAGAAGCCAGTTGCCTTCTCTGGTTGGAGAGTATCACTGACCCTGCCCTGTTAATATGAAGTTTAATCTATGGGTGTTCTAAGAGGTTTTCCTAATCAAGATCAAGTCTGCATTTTAATGTATGCATCTTATCTCTCAACCTTCTACTAGAGAAAAGGGAAGATTCTTCCAAACTTATGTCCAGAGCTTCATTTTGGGTGATGTCAGAATGACTAGAGATATTTTTATGGATTTGTGTCATTCATAAATGCAGTGAATGTTTGCAATGTTTTTTGCAAACGTGTAGTGCAGTGCATTGCAGCTAGCTCATTCTGAGGGATGCAGAAGTACCCAGATGGAGCCCAGATGATCTTATTTTAGCTGAGCTCCCTCAGCATGTATCAGTGTGGGTGATTTTCATATCAGATGAGGGCATGAAAACACAGTGACACAGGTGAGTGGTTATTTGGGAGACTGAACAGCTCTTCCCTCTTCCTGGACACTGGTGTCCTCTCTAGTTAGGACTAGTGTCACACAGTGACACAGCCAAGAGAGCTGCGTGCCTGCTGGAGACTTGCTTCTAGGGGTTTGCTGACTTTCATGGCCATTCATGTAGTGCATATCTTGTACCTGTCTTCACCTTGCAGTGGAGTCCCTGTAATGGAAAGTCTGCAAGTGTTTTTTAATGTGACTTGGACCGGGACTGTTGTGGTAAGAACTTATTTCAACTGCTTCCTTCAGCAACACCAGTCATTTTTAAATATGTGTCATTAAAATGCCTTTGGGATTCTTAGAGATTTCCTGGTAATTTCATTAAATAACTCTGCTGTTAGTTAGCTCCAGATTTCATTTTGATTGGCTTTATTAAATAACCCTTGACTTTCTTTTCTCCTCCTGGTATTTGTAAATCATCCTCTCTTTTTTTCATGTTATTTTTTGCTTTCTTTTTATTTTATTTTTTTTTAATTTTAGGTTTTATTTCCAGACTTGCAGTTATTTCTCTGCTAGTTGATGTTCTAGGCACACGTGCACTCTATCAGTGTTTTCCTTCATGCCTTCATTATGTTCATTTTTGTGCTGAAAGTTCTTTGAGAGTTTTCTCTTGAATATTGATGTTCTAAAAAATTTATTAGTTCATTTGTTAAAACTGATGGATTTGTTTTAAAGTGCAAGTATAAGTTTACATGATCAGTTCACTGGAAGGTATCTAATCATCATGTATAGTACTTTTATATAATTTAGCCTTCAATTTTCATTTGAAGCTCTTAGGCAAACAATTCAAAGCTCAGATTGATTATTATTAATTGTAAAAGTTAAGAAAATGTAAATTTTATGCCTGATTGAGACCCTGAACTCTTTTAATTCCATCTCTTCTGTAAATCTAAGATTTCTTGAGCAGATGTGGTAAAACTGACAAGCCATGATCAAATTAAAAAATATTCATTCTTCAGGTAAACAGATGATGTGGGCTGTTTTAATGGCTATTTGATAGTGGGTCCTTTATTTTATGTGTGTATGTATATAAAAACTTAAGAAGTTCATGCGTAGGAAACAAGGTGAAATTTTAATTACACAGTATCTAATAGTGGGAAAATATCTTCTGAAATGAATCTAATGGTTACTATGAAAGTAAAAAACCATTTTGTTTGAGCAAGAAGCAAAACACTTTTTTTTTTTTCCCTCTCTTCTCTCTTAGCTATTACAATATGACCTGTTTTCAACAGGATTGATCCTATTTAATAATTTTTCATTTTCTTCTTTTTCATGCAATATTCAGGGAAAATACTAGATATTAAATCAGATAAGAGGTGAGACAGTATTTTTGTCTTTGCATTCATTAAAAATAAATGTTTTAATACCATGAATAAAAGATAGAGTAGAAAGAAGCAGAAAATGTGGAGAAGGAAGAATGATAGCAATAATGAAAACAGCAATCCGTAGACTAGAAATAAAATTAGATTTGAGAAGCAAGTTTGACTTTCCATAACAGAGAGAGCTGAACCTATGCTGTTTAAAGGAGTGCTGTATTTAGAACTTGACACTTCCAGGTTCCTGCATGACATCATACCACCTTGGTGTCCCTCACTTGTCTACTTATCATTCTGGAGTGCTGTCATTGTTTTTAAAACACTAGTCTACTGTTTTCTTACTCCGTTTTTCTCTTTACCATCCTCTGGAAAGCTTTTCTCCTTACAGTACAAATTTAACAAATGAGTATACAAGGACAGTAAGCTACAGTGTAACATTTTTAGTATTTTGGCAGTATATTTTTCGAGTATCACTCACATTAGTACCACAGAGAACTTCTTTACTGATTATTACACAGCATCCTCTTCTGTCTTTCTACATTCATACTGCCAGGATATTATATGTTCAGGTAGAGTTACTGCAATATGAATTGGAGAGACATATTGCCCCTGATTATTGAAACTCCACATGTTCCCTGCACATATACAGCTCCTCCATTAAATTTAAAAAAAGAAAAATCAGTAGCTGTTAAGCATTTAACCACTGGACTTTTCAAGAAGTTAACTGGTGGTATTCTTGAACTGTCCTTTTACAAAACATCTATCAACGATGTGTTGGTAATCTTTAGTACATTATTCCATGAGACTAAGCAAATATTAAGAAATTTTGAGTGTTTTGTTCACAAATGTCATGAAATTAAACAAGAAGATTCATTTAAATATAAAAAAAAAATTTTTTTTTCTGTTATTTTGTCAGACAGTAGTAAACAATGATTTGTCAAATTTTAGTATTTTCCTCAAAAACCTTTAAGGCTCATTCTTGTGATATTCTCTACAGCTTCAGGAGATCTGAACTGAAAACCTCAAGCCAATACAGAGTCAGAAATTACTGTGAGTGATAGAACAAGGGGAAGTGGACAAAAACTGGAACACGGGAAGCTCCATAAAAAAATTATGAGGAAGACTGTCTTTACTCTGGGTTTGACAGCACCAGGACAAACTGCCCAATAGCGCTGCACGGTCACCTCTGGAGACAGTTGAGACATACCCAGATGCTTTCCAGAGCAACCTACTCTGAGAAACTTGTTTGAGCAGGGTGTTGGATTACAGGTCCCAGAGGTCCCTTCCAACCCCTACAATTCTGTAATTCTGTAAGATCACTGTGACATGAGTGATTCCATATTATGCATTTTCAGGATATGTTCCAGGTCTGTCCTCCATCTCTCAAATTATGTAATTGACATGGATTGGGTTTGAAAGAGGGCATCACATATGATCAAGAACCTACGGTGATTTCTATGTAAGGTCTACAGCTCTGTCCCCCCTAAAAAAAAAAGGAGCTTACTTTCTTACTCTTGAAATTTGTAAGAGACATGACGAGAATGAATAGGGAAGAAGTCTTCACCTTTCTCTAAGTAATCAACAAAAGGAAATAAATAGATGTACCAAGTATGATGGCTGTCCTGAAAGTAATGCCTCCTATTTTTTATGCTGGCTCACAGCCAGAGGTGGAAGGCAAAAGAGATTGAACTTTCCCACCAATATTCTGTTAAATTTTACTGCTGTATGACAGATAGCAGCAGAAGGGCAACAGGGCAATCTGAAAGGATGCAGATGAAGCAAAGGTGTGGAACTGAACTCCTCCATGTGGAAAAAAATTGCACCCATTGACATTCATTGATGATGGATGTTTATGGAGTGCATGTGAGAGCAATGAGGTGATATGTTTCACCAGTGGCCACAGTGGCAATGGGGTGCTTCTGCTGGTGCAGATTTTGATGAGAGCAGCATGCAGCTTCTTGCTTGTTGCGAGTGGAAGTGCATAGCTAATGGTGTGACTGTTGAAAAAGAGTGTTTTGTAGACAAGAATTTGCTCCATCAAATAGTGCTATATTGCTCTTTGCATCTGTCGTAGTTTCTGTTTGAATAAATAGGAAGAATTACTTTTGGAGTGATCTATGTAGTTGGCTTAAATCAAACAAAAAGCACTACAGTTTTGTGTATGAACTCCTTGCAGAAGGAATCTGAAGATACTGGAGTGATTGAAGACTTTCAAGGAAAAAAAATCCACAAAGCACTGCTAAAAAAACAATTATGAAAACAAAGCAAGTAAAGAGACTCATCACTTTGACCTCAGGAATACATAAACCAATAGATTCTGAGAGTATATTTTAGGTATGTATTCTAGACACTTGCTATGTTTTAACTCTTCCAAGCTTCCAATCATCCCTTTTGCTCTAGACCTGCTAGGTGGACCCATATTGCCTTTTCCGTACTTCCAATCTATCAACAAAATAACAGGTAGAATAAAGTGTTTGGGTTTTTTTTTTTTTTTTTTTTTTTTTCCCCACCATTAATTTTATTTTAAAATACTGTGTTTGTGAAATGTTTATGTATATACATATTTAAAATGTCAAAAAAATATGTCCATCACAGCCAGTAACAAATCAAAGTGATTCAGTTTAAAGTAGTATGCTATGGTAGGAAGCTCATTTGCTCATTTCTGCCTTTGTAGTAGTGATAACATTCCAGGTAATTGTGTGAATACATGAAGAAATATATTCTGGGTTCATAGTACTGCTGAATGGGTTGGCTGAGACCTAAAGTTCAACCTGTGATGGGCTGGGCTGCCACACACCAAAGCATGCTGCCCAGGATCACATCCAACCTGGCCTTGAGCACCTCTAGGGATGGAGTATCCACAGATTCTCTGAGCAGTCTGTGCCAGGACCTCGCCACCCTCTGAGTGAAAAATTTCTTCATGACATCTAATCTAAATCCTTCCTCTTTTAGTTTAAAACTATTCTCCTTTGTCCTCTCAGACCTAGAAAAATCTATCACACCTCTGTTTGTAAGCTCCCTTTAAGTACTGGTAGCTCCCTTTAAGCACTGGTTGCTCCCTTTAAGCACTGGTTTTTATGCCATTAGTGTTCCAAAAATTTATTTTTTATTATTTTGTATATATATATTTTTGGAGTCAAAGCTGTACATTTGATGGTAAATAGAAATATGTTTCAAAGAGTATGGCTTTTATTTGAGAATTCAGGTGTTTCCACCTGTTCCATTTCTATAATCCCTGCTTTTAAACAATGCTTAGTGCAAGAGTTTAATGGTGTGGTTTTTTTCTTTTTCTTCTGACATTCTCTGCCCAGCTATATTACTGCCTTGCCCTTCAGTTTTATCCTGCAAAGTCATACAAGCAGTGGGAAGGAAATCCTTAAGATCTTATGGATGCTTTCTTAAGGGAAATGTTTAGAAATCCATTCTGGCTGTGCAGCAAATGTGCAGGTATGAGTAACACAGTGCCTGGGGTTATTGATACTGATCTCTTTGCGGAGTTCCAGTACAAGGACTATTTGTCAGGCAGGCAGCCCAGCAGATTGTGTCTGGGTGATTGTGTCTTTCGCATGTTCTAGTGATGCTAAAGAGACATAAAGGCATTGAGGACTTTGCCTGAAAAGCATTAGTTAGCATCCGGAGTGATTTATCTAAATCATCACTGTGGTTGTTTTTTTTTTTCTTTTTTCTTTGAATAATATTTCCCTTTATTTTGAAGATGAATATTTATCAGTGGTTTCTGCATTTGCTTTTTAGTTATTTATGGATTTCCACTGAGTGTCTTGAGCAATACACAGAAAAATCATCTTTGCTATAAAAAGAACCAACAAATTCCTTCCCAAAAGACTTGTGATTAGTACAAGGCAAAAAATGTTTTTCTGTGTAGTGCACATCTGTGATATTGTGTAACTTAAATCTCTCCTGCTGCTTGACATTTACTTACCCAGAGTGTATCTCAGAGAATGTTTTGTCACTGTGGTGATATTTTTCTGGTTTTTTTTTTTTTTAATAAACATGGGTGCATTAAATGTAAAAAGCTACATTTACTCAAAATTATTGCTAAAATTTACATGCACAAGTCAGGAAATTCAGAATAATGATTCCCATAACTGTCATAACTTGCCCCCTTTTTTACATGAGGTGTATTATTTTCTGTTACTTTATGTAAGTGCTTACCTTACTAAACGTTGAAGGTTCTTTTCTCTGGTTGGATGACTGCCTGTCTCACACAGCTCTGAATTTGCAAACATTGTGTCATAAGTTTCCCAGTAGTAGTTAAATGTAAGTTCAGTGAAACAAGTTTGGGGACAAATTAATATGCTTCAATTCGATATCCTTCTTCTTCAAAGATTATTTTAACCTGAGTGAAGAAAATATCAGGGATTGAAGTTGTTCAGGAGCCCTGGCATAAAGAAGACCAGCCTTTGGACCATCAGTGCAAACCAAGCAGGATGAAGCAGGATTTTATTAATTTTTTTCCCCACAGGATACGTATTCTTTTGACATAGTTCACATCACGTATGACAGAATATCTCTGTCATAAGTATTCTGCATTTCTGCTGGGGAGTTGCTGCAGCAGTGGTTTTTCATCTGGAGTAGTGGCATTTTTTTTCTAGGTGAGATTAACTAATAGAATGAGTAGCTACTTTTATTTAATCTAAAACAGCAGACATTGTAAATTATCTACGTTGGGAAAACAATATGAAACTTTTCCTCAGGAAATGTGTATTATAAACCTTTTCAGCCAGTGTTTCTGCACAAATGTGGGAATATGGTCTGAGTCTATGCTTAGTTTTCTTGGAGCACTGCAGGTCCAGGAAGACAGACATCTACAGATCCAAATAATTTTTCAAAACAATACAAATTCCTTGGTTGTTCACTTAGCTAAAGTAGGAACAAAAATGCATTGAATACAAGAAACATGGTGCATTTGCATTCTCGGAGGCATTGTTTGTTTTATTTCACAAATAAACAACGTTTTAATTGGCATAGGACACAGTGTGTCTTCAGAACAACAGTGTTCTTTTAGGGGCGGGCCATGTATACAAAAAAAAATCCTTTAGTGCTAGTATTAAAAAGTCTTTCAGTGGGCAGCAGGAGGAAGGGCCATCAGGCAGCTATTAAGAGTCCACAGATGCACTATTACAAGGGACTCTCTCATACCTGGAATGAATAGTTGAGTTTAGTGCAGTGTCCTGCAGTATTTTGGTTGATCTTCCCTTTCAAGACGGCATCTCCACAGGTTTCTCTGTAGGTCAGCTGGCAAGGAAATGTTTTGATTTTACTTGAAACTAGATTAGGCATCCTTCATTGTTTGCTTTCAGGCATTTTTTGTGCTACTGTATGTAAATTTTATAGGTTTATACAGCAGATGCAGCTACAGTCAAAGATTGTTCAATTAATCTCTGCTTTGCAATTCTACATGGTATTCAGTTGGCTTGAGAGTTATCCAAAATTGACAGAAAGGCTCTTCTTTCACACCAAGTATTTGGAGTTATCTGTATACAGAAACTGTAAAAGCAATCCAGGATATGGTGAATAGTGTTCTATAATCACATAGATCAAAATCAAATGAAAACGAGCTTTTCCAAGCATCCTCCAAGTAAATTCGTTCTTGAGCTGAAACATCCTAAGGGTGATTTCTTT
Source organism: Odontophorus gujanensis (assembly GCA_013399175.1). Lineage (NCBI taxonomy): Eukaryota > Metazoa > Chordata > Aves > Galliformes > Odontophoridae > Odontophorus > Odontophorus gujanensis. The sequence continues at coordinate 110,297 of VXAB01004145.1, read as the reverse complement.
TAATAATTTACAGAAGTGACTCATCTGAAAGTTCTTTCACCTAATGACTTCTGCTGGTGCCACAAAGCTCCAGCATCATCAACATTCTGCACCTAAACCTGCCATGTGCTGTGGAGCTGCCAGGTACATTAACTCTTGTCAACAGAGATTTGTTGTAAATGAAGCTGCCTTCTTCGTTAGAAGTTCAGGCTGAGACTTGACACTTAATCTAAATACTGAAGCTAGAGAGATTTTCCTGGAGGTAATTTTGAATGATTATTAGCTGATTGCAGTGGTTCTCTGTGTCAGTTTCAATCATGAATTAGCCTTATATGTGTCAGAGTCAAAGTTTATTGTTCTGATTGATACCGGTGTGCAACTGAGTGTTTTTTACATGAATTAGAAAGAACAGTCTGGTAATCCCCTATTACAAACTGTAACAAAATCTGTCAGAGGAACTCTGCAAACAGTCTAATGCAGTAACACTAAGCAGCTGAAAGTTATATACCCTTTCTACCTTTTATTTTTATAAGGTAGACTGTCAAGTGTGCCAGCTCTGGAGTATGATCTGTAAGCTTATTTAAATATAAATAGGCATCCTCCACTAGTGAAATTTTAAGTGTCAAAAATCTAATATGACTGAGTTGGACATTCAAATGAATGACTGCAAATGGAGCTGATTGTAGCAAATACCAAGTTGTTTTGAAATTGCTGGACTGAAGTCAGAAGTATGTTTTATTTTAAACCTATAATCATGGCAATAATTAGTTCTCGTGCAGTGCTGGAAGGACACTGTACATAAATTTGTTGCAAAAGACAGATCTGACTATAGGTTTCTGCTCACTTTCCCTATTTTTGCTGTAAGCTCTTCTGTTAGACCATCTGAATGGTTTGCTCTTAAAGGTCAGGGATCACAGCTTCATAGAATTTGAGTGTCTTTAACACGTTTCTGAAAAATGAATCTATTTTATTGAGATCAAAATAAGTATTTTACAATTCTAATACAAAACTAGAAAAGGAGTTTGGAAATAAAGTTCTTGCTGTACTTGCATAAAATTAGCAATATTATCATGAAGTATTTGTTTTGAATGAAGTAGAATAATTTCATTTATGAAAATGTTTTTTATATTTCAAGACTAAAAGTAGGAATTCTAATTTCTAGTTATTCTGATACTCAATATCTTCAGGTTTCTTATGTGAGTGTTAATTCAGAATCCAGTAATATGCCTAGTGATAGGAATCCCATCTGTATTAACTTTATCAACAGAGTTAGCTGCCAATTCTTGTGCAGAGTTATTGAGAATTTCATATAGGCTGGTGTGCGTTTAGCAAACATAATTTTGGATCATTTACAAGTTCGTACTTTTAGTATCAAAATGCTGGTACATGGAAGGGCATCTTTTTGTTGTTGTATAATGGTATGGATCTATAGTTCATTTTGTCAACATATCACTTTGCCAGCATTTCTTGTCATGCTATTTTTGAAAATGATTGAATATATATTTTATTTTTGTAGTTTTTCTTCAGCTATTTTTCATGCAAAATGTATTGCTTATTTTGGAAATTACTGTTGTGTAGTCTGTAGCTTCTGAATTCCTCCATGCAGCCTGTAAACAAGTTAAGTGAAGTGGCCACCAAGTCTCTAACATAACACAGGCAGCTCTGCCGTAGGAGAGCATCTTGTTTGCAAATCCTTGTGTGAGCTTGGAGAGGAGTTGACTTGCTGGAGCCTACTGTCTACCATGTTGGCTTGGGCTCCTGTATGTTTTGCATCCTGAGGTGTAAAGATAGAGATACTGAAAAATCATGGTTGACTACTGCCTCTTCCAGTAATTTATCATTTTTTTGACCTCCTAGGGATGCAGTGTTTGCTTTGTGTTTTCATAGTGGCATGAGAATTCTGATTTGAAGGCTGTTGAACCATAAAGGAAAATGATAGGCATAGATGAGCACTGATGTGCCATTCCTATGCTCTGATTTCTTGGTTTTGACCTTCTCAAAATTTGTTTCCCCAATGTTTTCTATAGATTCCAAGTAACTGTATTGATAGCTCCAGAGTTAAAATATTAAGATTCTGGTTTTTATCGTAGAATAAGCTAAATACTGCATACTTTGTAAATGTTGTTTTTCCATTTCTGCATCTTCTATTTTACTTCTTTACATATGGATGATCTTTTCCCGTCTTCAGTGAGGGGAAAAATTTCAGAAGGAACAAAGTCTTATTTCTAGATTTAAAGCTGTTTGTGTTCATGGGCTATTAGCAAGCGATAAATAGGAACATGATGGTGGAGGGTGAGAAGAAGATTCTTAAGATATAAAGACTTTAATCTGACACTTCTACAATATTTATTTACATTTAATATTAATATTATTTAGTGTTTCACACATTAATTAGTAAGAACTGACAAATCATATTTATGGTGTTACACATGGTTCTATAAAGTTGTGCTGCCATCGTATTGTAGATCTGAATAGTAATTATGTTTTTAATAACTATCCCCTGTTCAGCAAATATTGGGATTTCTGAGTGTATTGATTTGTAGATAACCATATGCTGAATTTCCCCAAATTGGTTTCCCTTAAGGAAGGGTTTTGTATTAATTCCTTTTGGAAATTCAGGCGTTACAATCAATACTCTCTAACTTATGATTTTTTCTTCTTCCATACATGATGGCCAATACACAGTTTAGACAAAGGAAGGAAATACAAGGAACTATCACGTATATATATGATAATATAAAATAGTTTATACCTGTTTGTTGGTTTGTTTGTTGCATATGAGTGCTCTCTCATTCTTTCCTTTCCTGCCTATCCTTTGCACAATCCCTGCAGCAACAAAGGGCAGTATTGTTGAGTAATACCGGATTATTACTTTTTTGTTGTGTGCTTATATATGGAGACAATGCTGTACATTTTTTTCCTCGGAAATATTGGCTGCATTTATTAAAAAAAAAAATGTGATGGAAATGCATGAGATGCCTTTGAAGGGCCTGTATTTTATCTCAGTGCTGGTTCTGCTGCGTGACAGCTTTAGGGTCACAGACCACTGAAGAACACCATCGTCATTCTGAATCTTTGAAATTATGATTGTTTTAAATAGGATTAGGAAGAGGAAGAGAAGGGTCAAATTGAGAACCACATCAATTTCTGCAGCTTGCTTCTTAAAATAAGATAAATGAAACATGGGATCATGTTGTGTGCATGAGTAATATTTATCTCTTTCTTCTATTCTGTTCTGCCAGTGTTGATTTCCCCTTTGAGCAGTAATTTGTGGCTGTCACATGACTATACTTAACAGTTTTACGTTGAGGAGAGAACTGAATACAGTGCTGTGCTCAAGTATAAATGGCAATTCAAAAATGCACTGAAAATTTAACCAGCTTGAATTAGTTATTGCAATTGTTAGAGGCAAATGAAGCAGCTTTAATAAAATGTTTCTCTTTTATTTTCTGACCCCCTTATCTCCCTGATATCCTCTATGATTTATTTATTTAGCTTACGTATTATGTAGTTTAATTTGAGATATGCTTTATCAACCTATATCACTCATGTTGTGTAAGTGAACTAGAAAGGTTTCACTTTCAAATACAGTAGTATTTCTGTAGTTGATAAATAAATTGAATAGGAAATTAATTTTATTTCCAATTCTAGTTTTCTCTTGAACACTGTAAGCTTATTTTCAGGTATTCTTTATTTCTGAATTTCCATTGGAAAGATACTCAATCCAGAGGTAACACACCTGTTCAAAACTTTCTTCTGGAAATAAATATTAATGATTTTTCACCCAGATGTGAAATCATCTGTTGTGATTGTTTCATTTACTATACCTATTTCAAGATGTTCCTATTGTTTGCCTACTAAAACTATGTTAGTCTATTGCAAAAATCAGTCTTGGCATTCTCAGCACAAGGTAATCTTCTCAATTGCTCTCCTGACACTTGAGTATGTAAGCAGTTTAAGAATGCTGCCATGTACAATAGTGGTCTTTTGTGTGGCAAGAGGTTTGAGCTGTTGGCCAAAGAATGGGCAAAAAATTTAGTCTACAGTATTCTTGCAAGCTGTTGCAGCTACATTACTATACTTACCCCAATCCTCAGATATACTCATACCACCTTGTTAAAATTTGTCTTCGTCTTATTTTTTTGTGAACATAATACCAGTGTACAATAAATGTATGAATGGGCAAACATCTTCAATAGAACCACTGATGTTTGTTTATCAGACTGACAAGATTTCCTCTTTTTTTTTTTGTTTGTTTGTTTTCCTCTTTACAAGAGGAAAAAAAAAAAACAGCCCTAAAATCCAAATAAACGTTTCTTTTCTGTGTTTGCACGATTAGTTCTGGATCTCAGGGACTTCATAGATAATGTGGCCTTTTTAAAAACTTACTGATTCAAATGAAGATGTGTAAAATGGAATAATACTATGGATAGTAGTTTTTTTATCCACTGTGAAGATAAAGTAACAGTTTCTTCTAGGCTCTTCTGTGATTCTAAGTAATGAGATTTCCAAAACCAATAGGTGGCTCAGTTTCCTAATGCTAAAGGGATATGGCCCAACCTATGTTAACTCTTCTAATGCTATATTCAGTACTTTATATAAAAATAAGATACTTGGAATGGCTATTGGAGCTTATTTCATATAAGAGATTCCTTAAGACAGCTGTTCAGATTGAGTAAGTTGAAATGAATCCTCCACGGCAACTAACTCACATGCTTGTGAACATTTGCATATTTTCCATTTTTTATTTTTTTATTATTTTTCCACTAAATTCTCAAGGAAATCTTTACAAATATATTGTGTATATCAATTTTTCTGAAATCAGTGAAGAATGAGAGTGTACATACTGACACATTTTTCAATTTTGTTGTATTTGTGAATGGAAGAAGCAGAGACAAATAAAGGGATGATTTTGTTTCACTGACTGGCTATGATAACATGCAAGTAACATGGCTAATGGTGTTAATAAGTGACTATTTCCTAATGACTAATTGGAGCATGACAGAGCATTCTAGAAGTAAATCTAAATATCATTAGTTTTTTGGTTTTTTTTGAAAGCAAGCAGAAATAGTGAAAAGTCAGGTTCTTTGAAGAACAAGAAGATTTTGGAAGAGCAGCTTTGTATATTAGGATAAAAAGCATTTATTTTTTGAGTCTTGAGTTTTGAAGAATTAATTACTTATTCTTCTTTTTCTTCAGCTTGACTTTGTACATTCTTGAGGAAATGATGGTAAAATATCAGAGACTTTAATGTATGAACATCCATACGGAAGCCAAAAAACATATTTGCAAAGTGTAAATAGACATTTTAATTAAGCTAGTTAAGAAATAAGAAAGATTCTACTAAATACTAAACTTGTTATCTGGTAGCACCATCTTTCTGCTAGTCAATATACAAGCAAAGCCCAGAAACTGTTCAAAATACTCAGTAAGATTGGTAGTGTTTGGACGGATGGATGTGTGGGATAACTCGTTCTCTTCTTTGCCTTTTATTCAGTTATTTCTGATCATGATTTACTATGCTCAAACTCTTTTCTTTAGTACCTATTTAAAATTTGGGAGCTTAGAGATAAAATTCAACAGATCTTGAAGGTCATAGAACTCATCACCTTTAACCATCTAAACTATTTTTGCTTAATGCTAAGTCTATTTTAATCTATATATTTCATTCAAGTATATTTATTACAGTTAATTATTTTCTGTAGGTTTTCATTAATTTTATTGGAAGGTAACAGCAGTCATATAAATATTCTCCTGAGAAAATAGCACTATTCAGCATTTTGGAACACAATACTTTCAAACTGAAAATCTTAATTAAATATTGAAAGTTATATTCTTGAGGAAACCTTCAGATGAATTGTATGTTCATAGTGAAAAAGAAATTCTAGATTTAATAAAGTGATTTTAATTGCTTCAAATAAGTGTTTTGGTACAAACAAATCCAGCAATATTAGCTTCTCTATAATAAAAAATGGAAAAGGAAAATAAAGCTACATTAAATATTTTCATTGTATGCTTCTTATTTTGTTAATTTAATCTGATGAGAATTAACACTTTAGGTTTTTTAATTGGTATGTTCTAACTGTTTTAAGAAACATTTTGACAGGAATTGTACTCCACTGTTCTTCATAATTCTTATTGGAAAATTTCTTTCTGCATTAAGCTTACTCAACTTTCCAATTAATATGCTGTTGCAAGTATTTTCTTGTTAATGGCTAAAATACCTATAATTACTGTATCTAGCAGTAATATAAATGCTTTATGTATTTCATAAGCCTTTTTCAAAGTGGAGAGATTTATTGAAATGTACCAGTATCTAAAAGCAGGTGTGGAAGTATGTTATGTACCTTAATTCCTATTTGGCCAACTACAGTCCTTTTTCTGTTGCAAGTCTTTCATAAAAAGACTGGGAGGAAAAGTATACTCATTGGAAACACCAAATGCATTTCAATTATGTTGATGTAAGTTAATTTGTGGGCAATTACATTGAAAGTCTGGCTTCAAGTATATAAAAAAATAATTCTGCCTTTGGTTCTTTTTTTTTTTCCCTTCTTTTCACATTAAGAGTGTCTACAGCTTTAAAAGTTCTAAACAGGAGGTAGGTCATCACCAAAACAGGGATGTGACTTAGCGTTTTTGTTTGCATATACTTGTAGATATTCTAGATTTTTGAAACAGATCAACTCAGTTCTTGAATTTATATTTCAGCAAATTTCCCTGTTTGGTTTCATGTCCTTTGCTATAGTTCAGACAATATGCTTCCTGCATAGAGTACTGCAGGCATTCTTTAGGTCAACATAGAGGAGATAAAAGGGATTTCTCTGTGGATGATACACAGCAGTGCACAGAACATGTCACTCTTAAGTTTTTACTTATTAAATTTCTTTTGATAGTTTTTTCTCCACAGTTTTTTTCATCCCATCCTCCTGCTGGAGTTGGGAAGCATGGAGGCTCAGTGTGACAATACCTTTATCAGCACTGATTTCCTGGGTGTAATTTTTATATACAGCTGTGGTGAAAGCATTTTCTGTTAAGATATAGCAGGAAGATGAGAGCTCCTTGCTGGGGAAAATCCTTGGGAAAGATAATAAAAAACACATTGCATGAAAAGAATGCCTCTTTTACAGATAACAGCAACATTTTAAGTTGTTGTTGCTCTATTTTAACTTTGTTACCCTCAGTGTCAAAAATCCTCACATCAGGACTCTATTAAAGTGATGTAGTCCTTGAATACAAGAGTTGAGAGCAATACTGCTTCCATATACTCTGGAAACAAGTGCTGCTTTTCCACATTCTGTTTTTGGTGCAATGCTAGGTGTATTGTCTACCTAAATGTAATTGGAAAGATACGAAGGATAGAGTGAAAAATGTATATCTGTTGAGTGACTGAATATCAAGATAAAAGGCAAATAAATCTGTTTTTCAATTCTAGAAAATGAAAGCACCATCCCAGTAGTATGGCAGGAAGCATTTGTAACTGCATATACATTCAAGATATAGCCCATGATACAATCTAGTTCTAGTTATCTTTGACAGAAGTATGAAGAAGGGAGGCTTAAGAGACCCTTAGCCAGAACAGAAATAGATGAAAACCTCTTGTGCTATGATCTAAGGAATTCCTTCAACTATATTCGTTGTTCCACAGACAAGAACAAAGAACAAATGCTCTTTTGTAGCAGATACAGTGAGGGGGAAAAAAAAGGCATAAATACCACAAAACAAATGTTTCTGACTGTATTTTGTGCCAGTCATCTCTGATTATCTTTCAGACAGTACCAATAATTTAGCATGCTTGTTATGTATTTATTTTTTCATCATTTCTAACATTTGTATCCTTTACATGAAAACTGCAGATTAATCTTTTTTTTTCTCCCTATCTTGTAAGTAATTATTTCTATTCCTGCCTTATGGGATCTTTATAAAGGGGCTTTTCTCCACATTGTCAATTTAGTTTCAAGAGGCCAAGATTAAATTTATGTGCTTTCTGTCTCTTCCTGCTTGATATAATCTGCTTGTTTAATATTTATATTTTACATTCTATCATCTAGTTCTTAGTGAAACATATGAACAACGTTACAGAACACATCCCAGCAGGGCCAGTTAAAACATCTTTCTCATTTGGACAAATCACTGGCAGACTAAGTTATTAGTCACTGTTTTCTCATAACATTAATGTTCATTCATATCATAGATATTTCATTTACTTTTTTTTTTTCAACTTCTGAGGAAAATGATGGAAAACTGTGTCAAAAAGCTTTCTTTTCTTAACACAAGATTTAGTGTCCAGAAGGCATTTTACAGCATCACAAGATGTGTCGAGGTTGTTTTAGCATGATGTTTTTGACACTCTTGTTGTCCGTTTCTCAATTTCTTGATATTTTTAGGTGTAAAATCTGATTACTTGCTCTGCTATTTTTCAGCACATTGAAATTAATCTTGACCATCTGTAATTCCTTAGTTTCTTACTTTTTCCCTACTCTCCTACCTGTTGTAGACTGTATTTGCATTTTGCTAGCTTATTTTTTTAACTGTTCTAGAGCTTCATTGCCAGCAGCAAACATTCTCATAATGTTTCTACTCTAATAGTGTTACATGTGTTCATGACAGAGACAAACAACATAATGAGTCCCAACATTCTTCCCCCCACCCTCTACCGTTAGTGGATGCAGTAACAAAGAATTTAAATGAAGCTATAGTATTTCCTTTGTTAAAGGAATACAGGCAAGTTTTTATTGGAAGAAGAGCTCAGCCCCTGAAAATGCTGCTGTAATCATACAGCAAATGAAGAAATTTTTTTGTCCTCTAGTTCTCTAGTCAACATGCAGACACTAGGTTATAATAGTGTTATGAGTCTTACTAATTCTATTTTCACTGAATAAACACAAGCTGAGGTTGGTTGAAGCTTGTTTGTGCATCCTAGGTGTGATAACAATGTTTATCACTACGGAGAACTCAAATCTCTATTCCCTTTCAAACTCCTGCCTCATTTGTCAGTGCAGGGGTGTGCTGAAGGTCCTTCATGACAATGTGGTAGCTTGGCTCAGCTCTACAGTTCTTTCTGAACACTGAGTCTATCAGGGCTTTGAGCAAGTGATGGTAGCATTGTAAACAGGCTACAGTGAGAATGTAGACTGATTTGTACACCTCTGTACTGCATAATTATACATTTTTTTTGCAGGACAAAGCATGTTAGGCTATTCCTTTGTTTCCAGTTAATTTTTCTATGCAAGTTAGGTCATTTAAAAAAAAACAAGTGAGCATGATTTATTAACTGGGTCAATTCATTTGATATTTAGTATAAAAAGAGAAACAAAAGGAACTGAGGATTAAATACATGTTTTTTTATTAGCTGATATAAAAGTGTACATTTATGCTTAATATTTAATACTTCTGTTGGATTTGCAAGAGACAATTCCGTTTCTTGTATGATAAAGGTGAGATACTAAACCTCTATTATTGGATCCAGTATGTTAAGTAAACTAAACAAAACACATGAATACAGAAATCAACTGTAGGGCAAGGCTGTAGACTAGTATGAGCCACAGCAGCAAATGTGTGTTCTTTATTTCAATATTATTAGTTGTATATATCAATATTTTTTCTAAAACAGGTACACTAAACTGTTTGCAATAGACAGTAATGTGACAGCTGGAATGTTGTTTATGCCATTGAAAGTATCTTGTGAATCTCTAATTTTATCTAAAATAGACCACAGAAAACTTCTTTATAATAATAAAAAATAAAGATTATATGAAACTATTCATTGTTAGAAATTTTCATAAAAATTATTCATTTATATGTAGATTATTTTAATTAAGAATTAGATATTAAAATCACTTATCCTAAATGTCCAATTTCTTCTATTATGTACAATCTTCTTGGTCCATTTATTAATAGCACAAAATGGCAGCAGTAACAAAACCTTCCATTTCTATGTAGAAAAGTGGCATGCATGAGGGCGTGTATATGAGCAATATCTGTTTTATATAAAGGTATGTGCATAAATTTTCATCCTGTTTGTATCTTAAACGGTTTATCTTGAAAAAATTAAAAAAAGCCATCAGATACTCCACTGTTGGATGATCTTAATTGGTTTTGGGTTAAGAACTTAAAAATGCTACTAAATCATGCTTAGTAGTTCCCTGTACTTCATTTCTCTTCTGGAATCAGCATGAATTTTGATGTATAAATTGCTTTGATTATAGTGTATACATAGAGCACATAAGGCTACTTCCAGCTACCTGTATTAAAATGCAGACAATATTTTGCCCACATAATTATAATAACAATTAATAACAAAATTCTTATCTGTGTGTGGAAATTCTTGTCGGTGTGAACATTTTTCTGTGAGCTGCTCCTGTTGGAAGTATGACGAGACTGTACTCTGCTCATTGGAAAATCTCTCTAAATTGAAGTGAAGGAAACTAGGAATTTGTGGTAAATTATAATCACTTTACAAGTAAGACTAGGGATGAAAAAGAAGCTTCTTTTTTTCTGATAGAGGTTCAACTAACTAGCCCTTAGAGAGACCAAGTTATTAACATGCTAATGACTTTTTTTTCTTATTATTCTAACCAAGTTTTAGCCAGCAAAAAAATTGTCAGCAGTTGATAGTCAAAAGAGTTTCTGAATTACTAAGTGGAAAATTGAAGACAAATTGCTGTTTTACACTAGAGTGGGTCTTTGATTTAATGCTATATGCAATCACTGATTTTCCTAAAAAGATATTGAGTGTGATACACCACAGAAAATACTGTGCTAATATGAATGTTATACTCCTTTTCCAAATGTGTTTTCTGGCAAGATGACATAGTTGTATCTTGAGGATCACTTTAGTATTACTTCAAATTTTCTCAAAAAAAAAAGCAGTAAGAGTGATGAACAGTGCAACATGCATCTCAAATGACTTTCATTTTCAGTAGAATAAGAAGAAATTTGAGTAATGAATCAATCAACCGAACTCTTAGTTGCAGGACAACTCGTGTCATGCTTGCATACGCATTATTTTCCTGTAAAGTATAGTTGAATATACTCAAAATTTGTCATTTATAATATGTACCCTCCACAATTAATTTTAGTTGATCTAAAAAGAATAACCTAGCATTACTTGATGAAAGATTGTGGGAATATCTTCCAAAAAGGCAGAAAAGGATCCCTTACTGTTTGGGATATATAAGTCTGCAATGCCAAAGCACAGGATGAAATATCTGTCCTTGAGACTTCCTGCTAGAATATGCTGTGTTCAGTACAATACATAGAAGTTTCGTGAGTGCTAAGTGCTGATTTTGAAGAAATGTTGTTTACTGTGATATTGGATGCCTATAAAATTAGAACAATATGACTTGAATTATTTCAGATCCTTTTTTATCAGCCCATTTAAAATATTTAAATCAATTTTCTTCTTGCTCTTTCAGAGCAATCTTACTGAAGAGTTCAATAAAGTTAAAGCAAATGAGTTGGTTTGCAATATGACACAAAGCCATACAGACTTCACCAAGGTTTGTGATTCTTATTCTCTTCCTATCTTCTCTTTTCATATGTTTCTAATTTGGAAAGAATTTGTAAATCAAGTCCAAACTCTGAAGGTGTGAACTCATGGAAATCAAAGCTAAATGAATACTGGAGCCATGTGAACTCAACACTGCTAAGTTGGGACTTCTGCAGATAGTTGATGTTCACCAGTTCAGAAGTTTTCATTGTTGATTTGGAGATTTCCATGTATCTAGTAAAATTTGACTGCCAAATTTTGGTTAAGAACTTAAATTAACTTTTACAGTGAGTTAATCATTATAAATGCACCTTGCACATAGGTACTTGTTTCTCACCTCTATTTCTACCTATTAATAAAAAAAAAAAAAAACCAACCTTCCTAATCAGAGCTGACAGATTAATTCAGAAAGATTATTAACATAGCAAAGAGACAATCAATAATAAGGGAAATGCTTACCTGCCACTGAATAGCAAGTCTTGCAGGGAGAAACTCCACAAAGTAGGGATGTCTAACAAGAAATCCTTCCACAGTGGTGGTCAGCCCTTAAATGGAGTCTAGGAGAGGCAGAGTCAGACTCCGCCCCCTTCTGGTCACACAGATGAATTGTCTTCACCTGTGCTCCCACAGCTGACTGTTTTCCTCAGGGGATCAATCCATAATGGTTCAAGTTGTGATTCAACAGTTCCCATACACTACCTGTAAACTACAAAAGTTTGTCCCACACTGTTTTTGTCATAGTCCCCAGCAGTCTAGAGAATGATACGTGTTCTAAAACATGAATATTAGCTAATAAATTGGTTAAATTAAATGATAAAGTAGTCTTCCAGCAATGCTCAGAACATATTATAGTAGTGATAAATGGATTCTAGATTATTTGAGTTAAGAGATACTGAATTGTTGTCTGATAGATATATTTGAATAAAGAGTCTTAATCTAATCACTTCATGTTTATGATGTCAAAGATTTATGTCACAGTGTCCAAATATAATATTTTTTAAAGATCCATGTAAATACTGACATGAATTAGTACATTTTCCTTATGTAATGATGTAATGAAGTTTTTATGACAAAAAGTTTAGTTTATCTAGTTATTATATTGCATTTGCTTTAAAAGAATTTGGAAAAATGCCCATGTAAGTTAGAACAAAAGATAAAAAAGAAAAAAAGCAGACCTTACTGAATATAAGCTTTTGTTTTGAATTTAGTTCTTAATTTAGGTAATATTTTGAAAATTTTATTCCTTTAGAAGAAGGAAAAAATAGTACAAACATTATAACAATACAATTAAGAGTTGATAAATAACCTAAAAATGATTTTTTTTAACTGAATAATAGTAGTCATAGCACTTGTTTAGCAATTTTTTTTACTAAATTTCTTTTCAGAAAGAAGAGTTTTCACCTGTTGCTTAAGTTCTCTATCTAGAATGTGATTCACAAAATTACAACGTTCAATCTCTATCTAAGCATATACTTCCGTGCTTTGGGCTTTTCTAGGATTTATTGCCCTTTATGAATACAAATCACTAGATGGAATGATCATAGTCTGAGATACTTATGATACTGAGCTCTATTTAATTCCCAAGTGATAGAAAATGGAGTAGTCTTCTAACGTTTTCCCTTTAAACAGCAAACAAACAAAATACTATTAAACTCCTATACAGGCTGCTGTCTGTTTTTTGTTTTTTTTTCTTCATATATTGTCAATAGAACGCTTCTGCATCTGGTAGGTTTGCTTTCAGAAAATCCACTGACCTTCTGATGTCTCTTCTGATGGCTGATGGTTGACAGTAGGAAGAGCATTAGCTGATTTGTGTCCTGCCCTAAACCCGTTACAACTTTGAGTTTGTTTAAAATGTGGGAAATTTATTTTGCTGCTAAGTGCAGGCTGTACATATTGTCTGAATTTTGAACATATTCTTTTACAGAATAAAATTGAAAATGTGACTTAACTTTGTATGGGCTAAAAACCGAAGAGGCTTTCATTGTTCTTTCTCATGAATATTTCAGTTAATGTGAGACAAGCTGAAACACTGTAGCTACTTTGCTTATAAGAAGGTTTGGAAGAATTTCCAGTGGTTTTGATTCAAAATTATCTTCCTCAAATGATCTGTCCTGCTCCAATTGCTGGAGGGAATGGTTTGGTATATACTCCTGGAGTGAGATTAAGACACAAGCAGAGTTAAATGTTGTCCTATAGGCCTATTACAAATTCCAAGCAGTTAAGGAATTTTGGGAAGATGAGGTAGGTAGCAATAGGAAAGAGAACTCTAGTGGGAATAGTTGCCACCATGAATCCAGTGGCATCCCATTGGTCTGCAGGTCACTCAGTGACATCTCATTGATCCCAATGGCTGCAAGTCAGTGGAAGAGCTCCACTTCTGAACTCTTGGGGTTTTTATCCTCTTCATATGCTTACCTACTGTTTTGGTTATCGGGGCAAAGTCATGTCCACAGTTATGCAATTGTCATGTGGCAGTCTGTCAGGCTGTGTTCTGTTTCCATGGTGGTCATCATTCCTTTTGAGATGGCTCTCATAGGTCAGCTTGTTCTGCCCTGAGAACTCAGTAGACAATAGCCAAAAACTGGTTCTTTCTGGTTGCTCAACCACACGAGTAACTGTTAACCACAAAGGTTTGTCAAGAAAGATGTGTTGAACAGGTGTTGCTGAACAAACTTCAAGACAAGAATGTTCTGTACAAGTCTCTTACACAACCCTATTGGTAACTCTTTCAAAAAGCCTCAACATTATTATGTATTTGTAAGTATATGCATATGTTTAATATATATAGTTTATATAAGCATGAATACATGAATGAAATGAAACTTTCCTGTCATTTTTGAACTTATTACATAAAAGGATTGCAGTTATTTGTCAGGACAGAAATAAAATACTGTAGTTAGAAACTAGACTGCATTGCAAGGGGAAAATCAGACCTTCTCATTGCCTATTCCTGGGTGAAGAGTTTGCAACTGTAACAGACATTTCATTATTATTGCTTTTTTCTTTAATAAAATAAGGTAACTGCAAAAAGTTTGATACAGTTAGAAATAACCAGTTTGAAGGACCAGTGCCTTGGATTGTGTGTGAATTCTCATTGCAATAGAAGATTCAGAATTTGCTGAAGCAGCAGGAGAGTGGCAATGTGAAATGAGGTTCAGTCAATGAAGAGTGATAAGTGCAGTGATCAATAATCAAGTGATTTGTGAACAGCAGCTGATGGCAGTGAGTGAGTGTTGGTTCCAGATGTGTACTGTAGGAGCATGCTGAAGTGGATAACACTGCTATATTGCAAGGTAAGCCATTCACATTTGCTTCCCGACAGTGAGTGTTGATTACAAATGACATTATTGGGTCTGATTTAAATAATGACAAGTAAAATAATGATGATTTTGTCTAAATGAGGGAGATGAGAGGTAGGATGGGGTAATCTCTTATGTGCAGTGGCTTAGGGGAAGGTCACTTTTCAGTTTTGTTTTTTTTTTTAGTGGCATTGTTTATGCTCAATGTTTACTTTTCCTATGCATCTGTGACAAACAAAATAAGAATGTGACAGATTTCAAATGGACTGACACTAAACTGAGTTACAAATAAATGAATATGAATAGAGAAATGTGTTTTTTTTTTGTCTTAGTTACCCATAATTTGGCCTTCTTTTCTTATATTAGCTATTTTTTTTTCAGGGAAGAAACAAACATTACAATATCAAAAATTACAGTAGAAGTAATTATTTGACATGAGGTATAGTTGTTTTTTTTTTATTGTTTTTTATTTTTTATTTTTATTTTCATTCTACCCTACACCCTTTTTTTGGAAACACACACACAAAAGAAGACAGCTGCTCAGTCAGAAATCCATTAAATTATTAGTAAATATATTGCAGCCTTGAGTCATACAATTAGAACTGAAGTTTTAACTATTGTAATCTGCCTGCTTTTTTGTTATATTTCCCTTTTCTGATGAGAATGCAATCCTTCAAACCTTTTGTCATGTAAGTTCTTATTCATGTAGGTAATCTCATGAAAATTTCCAGAGACTGCTACTGTGAATAGTTTAGTAGTACAGATCTAAATTAATAAAAGAGAACTCATTTCTATTCTTCTAGAGTAAAGGTATATCAAACACTAAATGTGTTTTAAGTGTTCCTTAACCAATGCTGTAAAAAGTACAATAAATTTTAAAAGTGACAGATTCTATAATGCATAGCAAGAGCAGCAGAAATTCATGAGGACTGCTGAGATGCTGAAATTACTGTATAAATTCTTAGTTAGGTGGAAAACAGTTATCTGCTTTTCTTGAAGAATTTTTATACCAGCTGTTCCACTGCCTTCAGGTGCCCTGACTTGCACCTATACAGAAATATGTTTATCTTGCTGTTTTTTAATGAAACAAGCACCATATTGCAAAGTTCTGTTATTGGCTAAGGTTCAGTGATATTTTCCACTTCTCTTAAAAAGCTCATTTAAATTGAAATCTTGTGCATATATCCAGAGAGGTGCCATTTTTTAGATTACAACTTTAATTGGAGAGGATAATTTTTAAATAAAATGCCGTAAGATATTGAGACAATTAATATTTTGTAAAGACTTCTAATCCTTCATAATAAAATGATGTTTGAAAATGAGTTAATTCTGGAAATTTCATATATAGCTTATCCAGTAGTCTTAAATGACCTCCAATGCAAAAGAATATTTTAGTGGAAATTTGAACTACTATTTGGGGGAAAAAAAAAATAATAAAATAGTTGAGTGAGTCTTAGGAATTTTATAAAATTGTCCTGAGGCTTAATATAATTTATAATCTGCTTCATCTGAATCAGCATGGCTGAGGGGAGAAACGTGGTAATTCTTACTGAGCTTTAAATTTTGCCATGCATGACTTCTCAGAAGTTTTCAACTGCCTCAGCACACCCAGACAGGTCAAGAGAGATTGCAGATGGCCAGCAGAGCTAGACAAGATGGAAATATTTTACAAACTCAGCAGTAGTAGTTTTTGCAGATTACAGTGGCTGAGCAAAGAGCTCAGGCTTCCCAAGAGCAGCAGTTCTGGGTCTGCTGTGAGCATCTGCTGCTGATTGAAATACGAGATATATTGCTGTGAAGGTCTTCCAGAGAAGGCTGGAAAACGTTGTCTATCCCATTTTCTGCCTGTGTATGTGTGCTTATGCCCATAATACTCACAATTCATTCTAAGAAATATATTTTTTAGGAAAAAAATGTATCTTCCAGTTGTGTTGAGGTGTTTTACAGGTATGCAATAATGCCTTTTAATTACTAGCATTTCAGAATGTGAAAAATGTGAATGTTTTAAAAAATTAAATCCTGAAACTGGAAAATATTTCCTGTTTTACACTTCTATTTTACCAACAATATGGCACTGTCTTTAATTAATATGTTCAGTAAGCTCCGTCACTTCTCTGGTAATGGTCTACATTTTGGAAGATACTGCAGAATATCTTATAAAATCAGCAATATCATACAGGATTTTACAAGCTGCATATCTGAAGCCCTGTGCTGGCCTTGTGTATTTGTAGTGGAAGACTTTAGCTGCTTCTGTAGAGCACTTTGTTAGGGAAATATAAAAAAGACCATTTTGTCCCATTTCGTGTTCAGATTTGTTACCAGAACAAAACAAAAGTAGTCTAGTTTGCTATATGTCTATCTTTGTCTTTACTACTGATGAAGATCTTCAGGTAGAAGTGTGAATGACATGAAAGAACATTATACTAGTCAAGAATACTTTAAAGAAAACATTAGTTTTCAAGGCACTATGAAAAGAATATGCTTTCTAGGGTATAGTCTATATTTTATACTTCTCAACTAAACTGCACAGAATGTGCCCCAAAACCAAATCTCATGAGTTGAAATTCTGTCCCTTTTGCCATGCATGCTGTACTAAATGTGTCCTTTTTGTTAAAGATAATGCAGTCCAAAGACACGAGGATAACATAAATTATAGTAATTTCCAGTTGTGCTTGCAAGACCATTTGCTAACCTTTCTAAACAAAGCAGATGTTCACCTTGATATGTTTGCATAGCTTGGAAAATAATCAGATCTCCATTAATCACAATATTAAATGACCCAGTGGGTATAGCGAAGCTATAAAACTTGAAAATAACAATAAGTACCAGAGCTTGATAACATACAGATAAGCTGGAAAATGAATTAATTTTATGAAAGTATAAATGATAATTTTCAAATATAAGCCCAAATTCCTTATCATTCATAAACACCGCTATTTGTAAAAGTGCATTTGCAGAGAGACAAAATTTACTGTATTTTGTTTGATCTAGAGAACAAAGGGTAATTGACTAAAGTATTAAAACTTCTGTCTTGCCCTTCTATGATTCTTTCTGTTTTGAAGGACTCTTGTTTATAACCCATCCACAAAGATTTCACTCAAACAAGAGTATAACAAAAAAGCGGTGACGTAAATGAGTAACTTTTGACTGTTTTTATTTAGGATGAACATTCAGATTTCCTAGGGCCTGGAAAGGTATGAGAGTTCTAACCATGGAAACAGAAATCTGGCATTTTTGAGAAGTTATCCTGCAAAATAAATAAATAAATCTGAAGTTCTGTATTGTTTTGTTTTGATAAGCAATTACAAACCATGAACTTCTGACATTGCTCTGAAGTGAGTTGCTCACTGTGCTCAGTCAGCTGTACATATACTCTCTTTCTGCTGAGATAAAAATATTTGACATTTAGGTACAAGAAAAATTAAACAACTTTAAAGTGTCATATTTATTACAGTATGTAGTCCATCCATGTATCCTGTATAATTTCACATCAGGAAATTTATCCAGCAAGACCAAAAGAAGTTATTTTACAGATATTTATGGAATTAAAAATAATCTCAGTAGCTACAAATTTTCTGTAGTTCTGTAGACAAAGGTATGTTGTACGTACATTGATTTTTACATCTGTCTCTGGACTCTACTAAACAATCTAATTTGTGTTGTTCAGATTTAATAACCTGAAAAATTAGCATTTTTTTCCCCTGAAATCTAAAATCTATACCACTACTAATCTTATCAGAAATCTAGACAAAAATAATGTTTTGTCCAGTAAAGACAGTTTGAGTTGCAATTGGGACCCTCTGTCCTTTCTTTTTGATCCTGGCCAACTTAGACTGCTGTTTGACATGAGTGTGAAGCTGCAGGTGGAATTCCTTAATGTGGGAATCCAGAATATGGGAAAAATAACAAACGACAGGGTGCATAGCAAGAACAGGTTTTCTTTGTAGGAAGAGCCCTTGGTAACTTTTCTAGATATGTCTTTTGATATTTTAATTTCTGCCTTCTACATAGAATCTTGCACATGAGCTCGCACTGTAGGAGGGGGAGGTAAGATAATGCATGCAGCTTCCTTTACCTGCTTCGTAAAAGACTCCTCCCTGTAGTGCCTGGGTTCCAGGAGCATCACTGGACCAGTCCTCATTTGTCCTCATTTTAGACACAAGTCTTTTTCAGAAACGGTCATTGTGGAAACAGAGGCTTGAATAAAAACCAAATGAGAAAGTTTAATGGCTTGGCTCCGGCTGTAGGGATGTAAGTAAGTCACCACAGTAGCACTTCTCAGCTTTTTAGAAGCTGATGTTTGCAAATTAATTACTTGGCCTTTAAATAGTTCCAAACCACCCAAAGTGCTCCATTATGTTAGCACAGGCTTGAGAAATAGATATGTATTACTAGCTAATTGAATAACATATGGTGTTGATTAGTGCTTAGCTCTTTTTATAGAACTCAATTAAAAAAAATGACTGCAGTATATTTTGAGACTATGAGATGTCTGTTGGTTGTTTCTGGCATGAGGGAACTGCTGAACCAAGAAATGTAGTTGTTCTGTTTATTTATTTATTTTTTGATTAGTTCATGTGTGAGTTCCTTTTGGAACTCACAGTGCGCATGGCTGTGACCAGAGGTAGGCTGCAGTCGGTTAATTTGCTGCAGTACTGAAATGCAGCCTTTTCTGAAAGATTTAAGTGCTCTGCTGACAAAACAGAACAAAAGCTTAGGCTTTTATTTTCTGCGCTATTGCTCAAGATGTTTCAGATGGATAAAATCTGCTCTTCCAGGATCCAACTTGCAGAGGTGCATTTCTTGGGAGAAGTCCCATGACATAGACATTAAATATAAAGCTCTCCAACCCTAACATAAACTGTCTTCCATTTCATCTTCCCTTCCTGCTATGAGTAATAAACATGCAGGTGAAAACTGCTTTTATTTATTTAATGATGCAGTTCTTGCCCAAGTGTTACTTTTCATCTTAAACTTTGTAAGAATCACCTGAGATGATGATCGTGATTTTCTTATTATTCACATGGATCACTGAAGTCATATAACAGTGGTAGTGGTTGGACTGGGAGGAGCAGGATGCATAAGGAGAAATAACAAATGGGAAAAATAAGGTTTTTCTCTTTCTGATGCATTTTTTTTTTAATCTTCAGCTACCTCCTATGCTTTATTTCTTGCAAACATTTCAAAGAGAAAATTTGGTGAATAGTGGCTTTGAAAGTGATGAAAATGTTGAGAGACAGAGAGTAATGATAAATACTAACTTCTGTCCCCAGTTTTATCACTTTCTGACAATTTAACTTTTTTGTGTGTGACCCAACAAACTCCTATTTCTAGAAGGTGGTGGTTGTTCTTGCAGTCTTAGAAAATCTTACAGGAATGTTGACCAATAATGTAAAATAACTCGATGCATATTTTCGTCACTTTCACTTCATCTCTTGTTGCATCTATACTATAGGTATTTGTCTATCTGAAAGACTCAGAACAAAGGAGGTCCTGAAAAATCAACCAATTATTTTAGAAAAGACATTCCAGTCCTAATGAGTTCCCATTCCCCAGCAGTTCTTTCACTGAAATGACATTCATTCATCCATCCAGAGTAAACAGATGAGTCCTGCAGCATATTCTGAAGGTTACTTGGGTCATTTGGGAGGGAGCTGTGCTTCAGATGGGCTGTGCTTTCACCACGCGTGCTCTTTCACCTTTTTCCCATTGTTTGTCCTTTTATGTTTGTAACTACCACAGCAGAAACACATAATATTATATAGACCATGACCTAAATCACTCTGGGTCCTAAAAACTAGGAGCAGATGCAACTCTGATCTAAAAATCAGATAACTACAGTGTTAGGACCACATCGTTCAGTGACAGTAGGGTGCAAGAAGCAAAAGCTATTTTATTTCCATGTTCCTGAGTTGATACATTCATTTTAAGCTTCTCTCAGTAACAAACTTCTAGGGTAAATTTAAACATTTTGCTCAGTGAACTCAACCTAGAGGATGCAAAAAAAATTAACTGCCACTGTCCTCTTGATACAGGAGCCTTAGGCACCCAAAGCAGCCAGGAATTTTTGAGTAACAATTGAGAGTGCAGCTGATGGATCCAGTTTTGAGAAGGATCCTATTGCATATATTGACTCGTCATGTGAAAGAGATTCTTAAAATCTGAAAATTAGAGTGATACTATTTGATAAAAAGGTGACTCTGCTACCATGACTGCCATCAGTCAGTAGTATCCTATCCTCTGAAAGACCTTGGGTCATGTTTTGGTGTTTGAAAAGATGTGAAGATTCCAGTTATTTCTGGGAGGAAGGGAGGTGAGTGTTCTGTAGCATGCTGGTGACATTCCCCAAAGACTCAAAAACTGGCAAAGCAATAATTAGAAAGTGATCCCTCCCTCTCTCTCTCTCTTCCCTAAGATTTCTTTGAAAGTAGCTTATATCTGCTATTCTTGGTTGATAATCTTTGTCTGGGGTCTCGGTGTCTCTCAAAATGCAGAGAGGAATCAGATGAATGTGTAAATGGTACAAAGGTTAGAACCATATGTTTTCTGATATGTCCAAGACCTCAGCAAATACAACTAATGCATTTCATTAGAGGAAGCTTTACATAGGCTATTTTTCTGAGAATCAGTAGTACAGTCAAAAAAATAGGGCCAGATAGTTTTTGTTTTCATGTTATCAAACTCTGACAAGAAGAGTTTGAGCGTGTTCCCAATGGCAGTTTGGCTAGATTATCCATGTTTTATTACCTGCAGAAGTTCAGTCCTTTCAAAAATCTGAAGAGGTTTTTGTGACAGCTTCTGGGAAGAAACCAGGAAGAGATTTTTTACTATGTATCATCTCATTAATCAATGGCAAGTGGCCAGTGTTAAGTAAAACTGACTTACCAGTAGTATCCTAGTAACATTTTTACTCTGGGATCCATATTCTCTGTTAGTCCCTTAATAGTTAATACATTGAGTTCATTTATTTACACAGTCACAGTGATAAGGTGGTTCAGAAAACAATCATTCTTAATACAAGTGGGTAAAGTTTTCCTTCCATATCCATGAGTTGAAAGTGTGATTTTGTATTACAGTTAAGAAGGTAAAGATAGCTTAATGGAAAGGCTATAATTTCTAATCCCTTACATTTAAGCACGTACTGGAAATCTCCAGGCAATAGCTATGTTAGTGAAGCTAGTAAACATCACACAATGTAGTAGTGTTTGTTTTCCATAAGGGACAGTTTTCTACTTCACAAAGCTATAATGTCATGCAAAGTTCATTTTACTGGTAAGCATCATTGAGCCAGAATTGAGTTCAGAACTCCAGGGAAAATAAATGTAAGCATTTATCCTCAGTGCAATTTAAATTGGCTTGAAATTTTGAGTTCTTGGTTATCTTGCTCATTCACTTCTTGCTCACTATTGTCCTCTTTAGGGGTCCTAAAGGCTGAGAAGTCAACTTTCTTGGGGGAAGAGGAGGGGATGGGGGGGAACGGGTTTGGGGGGAGCAGGAGAGAAGGGGCTTTGAGGGAGATAGGTTATCTGCAAAACTGATGAGTGTTTGTGTAATGTGTAACCAGTTCAGTCAAGAGAAACTCTATAACATAATAACAGGATATATTTTTTTCCATAACTTTTTGTCTTCATGTTTGTGAGTATTCTGTTCAGAACCAGTTGTGACTGATCAACACACCAAATACTGCTCTGTGATACTGGCTTATAGCATCAGCTCAAATGGTCTGTGAAAGTATGCAATACTTTTCTCCTTAGTCCACTCATTGTATTACACAGGAATCACAGTGTATTTGTAATGGTGGCAGAACACAGCATAATATGCATTTCTGGAAATTCTGATTTCCTAATTGTTGCATAGGCTGCAGTTACAAATGTTTTCATTCTTCCACCATACTGAAGAGAATTATCAATAATAATAATAAAAAAAATTACAGCTGTAATGTTATCATGAGTTTTAATGAATACACAAATCAAATGGTAGATGTTAGATTCATTTATTTGAAAGGTGTAATTTCCCTTCTTATTTCCTTATGCCTTTATCTGGTATGCATTTTATAGTTTATTTTTCTGGAAGGAGATTAGAATTCAAGACAAAAATATTCTTTTTTTTTTTTTTTTCTAAAAAAAAGGGATTTCTGATTAGGCTATGTTGATTGGACTATTAGAGTGAAGTTATAAAATGCTAATATGACTTACTAGGCTGCTTATCTATGTTAGTGTTTCAAAAGGAACTGTTTGCTAAATTTACTAGATTGTATTTACTTGGAGTTTTACATCTTGGTTAGAAGATCTATTTTATTATAGTAATCTCAAATCTATATGACTAGCACTATAGGACTAGAGATACATTGAAATTTTAAATTCATACTGCTCTCTAGTGGGGAATATTTTCAATGCGAAAAGATGTATATTAATGCACAGAATGTATATAAACTAGGATGCCTGGAAGGTTATTTAGAACAATTTATTAAAAGTAGCACTATCATATTAATATTTTAATCCTTTCATTAAAGATTGAATTTCTTTTTTTTTTTTTTTTTATGGATTAATTATTGACTCTTCTTGGAGTAAACAATATCCCCAGAAGGCTGAGATGTTGATGCATTATTGTTACTTCAGTTTACCAGGAGAAACATGCAGTAGATCTGCTCTAGAATTATCTCAGCTTTCTTCCTAAGCTTCCACAGTCTCATAACTTCTTATTGGATAACTGAAGTTACAAAAGTTACTATAATTATTTTTAATATAATAAATTTGATGTAATAACTACTTCTGTGCTGTTTTTCTCTTGAATTTTGTTTTAGAATGTTTAGTTTGCTTTCTCATTTTTTTGTTTTACACAGCTAAAATTCTAAATAATAAAGTTGACTATGATCAAAATAGAAATAATAATGCTGACCGAAATGGTCTCAATTTACAGCAGATGCAGACCTCTTCTCAGAACTTAGTCCACACTTCTACAACTCTAGTGTTAAGTGAAAATAACTTTAGTTAGCTCAAAAGAACATAATATTAATTCATTTGTGATAAAATGTGAAAACTTGCTTTGAAACCAGTTTTTTTTATATCAGTATGTTGTAGATTTGCATCCTTAGATACCTTTTACCTCCATTGATTCCAATTCTGTAAGTGTGTTTTAATTCATCAGAGAATAGCAAAAGTTTTGACTGACTGCTAATCACATGAAACTTCCAACATTTGAAGTTCTCTCAAGAATGATTTGCACTATTCTTGTATAATCAGATATGAATGCGAAACTTATTTAAACTAAGTTTTAGATGTTGAACCTTATCTGGAGCTGGGATTAGAAAGTCTGTAGCCCATTTTCTTGTGTTGCTGTAAGGTTCTTTTTTGTCTCTGGATTAAATTATTTGTCATTTAGAGACCTTATAGTGTTGTATCTAAGTTTGCAGCTGTTTTTTTTTTTTTTCCCTTCAGAATACAGATTAGATTATTTGGCTAGATCTTCATTTATTCATTAAGTCTGGGAGAACAAAGTAGTTAAAATATTTATATGCTATATAAAGATCTCATCAAGATGCTAAGTTGTTATAGAATTTTGTAATCCTTGAATAGTAATTCAGGTTTTCAGAACACAGTGCATTTCTATGCAGTTTCTGCTCACCTTTAATCATGGAAGCTCATTGACCTCACTTGAAGTTTTGCAGATGGGATTTTCCTCTCATTTCTGAGGTAGTTACAATTTGGTACTAGCTGAATCTAAATTCTTTGGTTTATCCTTAACTTGCAATCCTGGAAAGTTAAGAT
The DNA here is from genome assembly GCA_013399175.1 of Odontophorus gujanensis. Taxonomy (NCBI): domain Eukaryota; kingdom Metazoa; phylum Chordata; class Aves; order Galliformes; family Odontophoridae; genus Odontophorus; species Odontophorus gujanensis. The sequence continues at coordinate 85,761 of VXAB01004145.1, read as the reverse complement.
AAGAAAGTAATGGAGTATTTTTATTATTTATCTTTGGACTTTTTTGAACCAGACAAGTTATACTGTTATTAGAGTCTGTCTTGAAATCATTCTAAGGAAATGGAGAGAGAATGCTCAGAGCTTGCTAAATACCTAAGCTAAGTAATAAATTCACTAGCAAAGTCTGTGCAATTAAGCTAACTAAAATGTAGGGATTTTATCTTTTCTTCTGTTAATTAAACACATCAAAATATAAAAACATAAGAAGCTGAGACTGTATCTCCCACACCCTATTTATCTATTTAGGCAAACTAAAAAATCTGTCTTGTGTTTCTAAGTGCTATAACTTAAAAAAAATTAAAAAAAATACAGCATTTGCATGTAGAAGTGTATGTAATGAACATAACCATAGGTTGTCAGCCACAAGGAGTTTTAACTACCCTATATAGTTTATATTTAAGAAATCAAAATATTATACATCTGTATTTAGTCTTAGGAAGAGGAATAAAATATTTCTGCTGTAATAACTCTTGTGTTTCTGTGATAGGTTGACCTTGGTTGGCAGCCCAGTCCCCTCACTGCTGTTCATTTGTTCCCTGTCCTCACCAGGACAGGGCAAGTAAGATGGAAAATCTTGAGGGTTGACATAAAGATAGGAAGATCATATTACTGTCAGTAACATGCCCATTACTGTTACAGGCAAAATAGACTTGTTGAAAATTAATTTAATTTATTCATGATTAAACTAGAATAGGATGGTGAGAAATGAGGATGAGGAATATGAAAATACCTTCTGCCTTTCTCATCTTTTCCCACACATTCAATCCTTCATTCTCACGCTTTGACACTCCCCAGACCCTGCCCACAGCAACACAGGGAGAGGGGAAATGGTGGTCAGTTAGTTACTAGAATTTTGTCTCTGCTTCTACTTACTCCTCATAACTTTTCCTGTTATAATGTGAGGTCTCTCTCATAGAGTGCAGTCTTTCAGACAAATACAGTGTCTATCCTTTCCATATGTTGCTGCTCTTCAAGCAGTGCCCCAACTTGGTTCCATAATGCAGGGCCCACTTCAGGAGCAGACTGGTTCAGCACAAGTCCCCATGGGCAGTTCCACCAGACCTCTTGCCACACTGGGCTCTTCCACTGGCTACAGCTCTGGCTGGGGGCTCTCCACAGGATGCATCTTCCTTAAGGCTATGTCTATTTGCTCTGTTTTGGGGTCCTCTATGACTTGCAGCATGGATATCTGCTCTGATTTTGTACACCATTGTCTGCAGGGGGACAACCTTACTCACAGGCTGCAGGGGAATCTCTGCCACAGTGCACGGAGCACCTCCTGCCCTCCTCTTTCACTGAATTCTGTGTCTGTAGGGTTGTTTCACACAAGTTTTTCTCACTCCTCTCTTAAAACAGCTAGAGTTTTTCTCTTTCTTAAATATGTTTTCCTAGAGTATCAAGGATCTGATTCCTAGAGATCAAGGAACTGATGGTGAGCTGAGGTCTGGCCAGCATTAAGTCTGTTCTGGGGCCTGGTTCATTCTAACAAAGGGCAGCTCCTGGTTTCTGTTCAAAGGCCATTCCTGCAATGGCCACTCCTCTCCCCTGCCACTGGCCAAAACCCTACTGTGTAATTCAGTTTCCCATTGTAGCAAAAGTAAAAAGTCACAGCCTGAAACAGTGACTAAACACCTGATGGGAAGACAGGGCCAGCCCAGGGGATCCTGATTCCACCCCTTCCCAAACCTCATTTAAGGGTTAGCAGTGGAGGTGAGGGCATCTCTTGCTGGAGATCCCTGCCTACCTGAGGCCTTCTAAAGGTAAGCGCCTCCTTTCCTTCATTTCTGTGTCTTTGGCTGCTGCATTTGAGTTCTTTCTTGTTTGCTCTAGCCAAAGGCTTTGCCACACTATTATTGTTGCGGTACTTTCCATCCAATTATAGCATTGCACCCACTGTTGATGATAGTTAAGATGTGAACTTCTCATAAAACTTTACTGAGGAAAATTTTTAACATTGCATATAGGTACCGCAAGATAACACGTTTAAGATGGGGGCGGAAAAAAAAAAAGTGTAAGAAGTTGATTCCATTGACAGATTTGAGGCCTCACCTGGAGTATTGCATCCAGTTCTGGGTTCCCTGGTACTATAAAGACAGGGATTTCCTTGAAAGAGTCTAGCAGAGGGCTACAAAGATGATAACAGGTGTGGAACAACCCTCTTATGAGGAAAGACTGAGAGACCTGTGTCTGTTCAGCCTTGAAAAAAGAAGAGTCAGAGGGGATTTGATCCACATCTGTAAATATCTAAGGTGCAAAAGACAAAGGGACTGGGATGGACTCTTTTCAGGGGTGTGTGGTGATAGGACAATGGAAATAGCCCTAACATGGTGCAACCCCAGAGGGATTGTGGAGTCTCCTTCTCTGGAGACATTCAACACCTACGTGTGCAACCTGGCCTAGGGAGCCTGCTCTGGCAGGGGAGTTGGACTCAGTGATCTCTAGAGGTTCTTTCCAGCCTCAACAATTCTGTGATTGATTAAATAGTATCATAAGTTTTCAAAAATGATCATATGAATAGCTCTGAAGTTAACTCAAATTACTTTTTGTTCATATTTCTGCTATGTAAAATATGTAAGCAGAAATTTAGTATTAAACCACAAAAATGCACACACAAAAAAAAGAAAAAATTTTGATCCTTTTTCTATTTTAATAATGTAAAAATACATTTTACATTAGTTTGCATTACTCACTAATTTTCTCAATTATGTTCTTTCTCCCCAGAAAATATGAAGAAGCCCTGGAGCCCTGATTTACCAGCTTCTAATCACTCATACAATTTGGCTTTTGCATCCATCCCAGACAGGGATAGTGTGAAAGAATTAGCAGCTGATAGCACTGAAGAAAAGAAGGAAAGAGAAAAGAAGCAGACCAATTTCACTTTGTGCAATGTTTGTAACATTCAGCTGAATTCTGCTGCTCAGGCACAAATCCACTACAATGGCAAATCCCATCAGAAGAGGTTAAAACAGCTCAGCAATGGAAATCTCAAAAGCGATAATGGTAAGCATTAATCTCTCTCTCTATATGTATATATATTTGGCTTTAAGTAAGCTGTGTATGTTTGTCCATTTTGTTTATAGGAGATGCGGACAGTTAAATATGCTTCTTGCAAAATTGGCTTTGTTCTTATAAATAGCAAATTGGAAATATCCTTGAATTCATTCATTTTTCAGTTGGAAAATATATCCTTCTATTGCAGTTCTTAGGGCTAGAAGAAATAGATTAGGTGCAAGAAAGCTGATGAACTTGGACATGAAACGCTGAGTCTTAAATATTGAAATTTTAATAATGCTTTAAAATATAGTGTAAAGATGTGTGTATATATGTATTTTAATTGTTAAAAACTGGGTTCATACAAAGCAGTAAGAAATACTTTTAGCAGAATGGATTTAGTTGTACTCTTGTTATCTTGTACCACAGAGAACCTTGTCTCAATGTGCGTAACACTGTTAAAAAAAACTCCTATTATTGTTGATTTGAGATACAGCGCCATGTACAGTAGAGATGATATATCAAGAGCATAAACATTTCTTTCATACAACCAAATCCTTAGATATTAATGCAAAGACTGACAGTGACTTTGGGAGTACTTGGGGGTCATCTCTAACATGAATGTGTGACAAATAGCTAATGGGTATACTCTTGTTTTTGTTCCAAGTATTTTGATTCTAGATTTTGTTTATATGGTACTGTTGGGCCAGATTCTTTGTCATTCAATTTGCATTTTGATTATTTTCAGCATAATCTGTGATATTCCATATTTCAATGTCTGGTAGAAAATCTACAGTAGGTAGGGGTGTGTTTGATTTTAATCAAAAGCAGTTGCCAAATGAAGTGTGGAGGAAAAAGAAAACAATCATAAAACAAAAAAATTGCACAAAACAAATATGTTCTCAATGTTGTTCTATTTTAATTTTGTCATTCAGGTTTTACTCTGTACCTACCATAAGTCTTTCTAACCCATGTCTACTATAAATCTGTTTAAAGATCATAAAGTCAAAGGGAAATGGAAACTAAATTTATTTTTATTTGAATCCATTTTGTTGATGGCTTTGGGGAAAATATTTTTTAGTGTGTGGTATGTTTTCCATCACCAGAATGAGTTTTATGCTTCTAAGAAAATCAAGTTTGAGGCTTTCTGTACAGCAGTAGATCAGATCATTTGGCTCTTGACAAGGAAAAAAAAAAGATTAATGTATTAAAGTTTGGTTCCAAATTTCATAACTCATAATGCTTAACTTTGCTGCAGTGTGGGTAGATTTGCACTGTCTTTATGTAATTATGTGTCATCTCATTGAAATGAGAGTCTTAATAGGATGTACTTAGGACTTACAGTCCATTTCTTCAGACCCAATCACGCATTCTTTAACATTTTGTCATGAATTTTTTTTCTTGCCCATTTGTAGTAGCATATGCTTAGCAGTGATCTTCAGATAGGACTTAAGAATTTAAAGTTTTCTGTGTTTTGTCCTGATGTGATGAGTATGATAACTTGTTGATAGTAATATGGATGTGTTGCCAAAATACACTGCATGTGGATGCTTAGCTTTGTATGTAATGTTGCTTGCTTTCTTAAAACAAACTGATAAAAAAAAAAAGCTAAGGAAACTAAAAAGCTATGGCACTGAACAACATAAATAATTTTGCCTTTAAATGACAGGACTGCAGAGTATAATATTTAGTGATGTTCATAGCTCAAGCTTAGAAGGAATACCACTAACGTTAGTAGGAGCTGTGTGAGTGCATAAAGAAGGATTAATTTCCTAGGTGATTAAAAGTAGTATATGATTATCCGCAAATGTGTTTTTTTCTAAAAAAATAAAAGAAAAATAGAAAAAGAAACAAAAAAAACCCCACAACCAACTAATGTTATTACTATCTTCAGATAAGATAACATTGTATTATCTTTGTTACTAGCACAACAGTTTTGGTAATGACAATGTACTGTTTTTCTGCAATTCATTTTTCTCCTTTATTCTTTGACAATGAAAGATCTGGTAATGAAGTACTGAAATTAGAGTCAGAGGGTGTTAATCATGAGACAACATTTCTATTCTAGGGAATATCAAAGCAGTAGCACAGCAAGTATGCCTCTTATTTTTTTCTTAAAAAGTATCCCTAGCTCATGCAGGGCTGCATCTGCTTGAAATAAGAACATAATAGACAATTTCAAAGTCTGTTTCAAACACAGCTTTGTTTTAAAGTGCAGTTATTTCTGTGTGGTTATCCAAAATCTGTTACTTCTTTGAGTATCACCAGAACTAGCACTATACTGAGAGAAGAACAGAAGGAAGTGATTTTTTTATGTATCACCGAACTTTGAGATTTCGCAGTCTTTAAACTGAAAATTAAAAGTGAAATAGAGACCAATAGTTATATGTACCTTCTTGAAAATCAAGCTGAATTTTTGAACTGAACTGCCAATTATTTGAACTGAGACTCACTGTTTAAGATCTCTTATTTTAATTGAAGTGGAGATCAGGACTTGAAAGACCTTCCACAATAACAGGCTTTATCGAAACTAGTATATGTAAAATATGAGCATTGTTTTTCAGATTTTGCTGATGAGATCCTAGCAAGCTTGAGTGTCACCTGACTGTGTCTGAAGTAATTATGACTCAACCATTTCAGTTTATCATATGTACACAAATGAAGAAAACTTTTGCTTTATGAGACTGTTCTAAAATCTTCATCATCAGTAGTTTCCTTTATCTCATGCTGAATGACAGAAGTGCTTACACTATGCACAAAAAGGTTCACTTTTAAGTTTATGGTCTGTACTGTGGATTGTACATCTTTGCAAAGTTGGATGTTCTCTGGGTTAGCTACATATTTGAAAAAGTTGGGAAAAAGTATTTGTGTGACTGCTCTGCTCTTTGTTTCATCTCTGAATTACTCCCACAGAGATGGAAAAGGTAATTGGAGTATTGATTTATATGAAGCAAAATTCTGTGTTTCTCTCCCAAACTCTTTATAGCAGACTGCTAATGGGAGGTCGTATTCAATTATATTAGCATCTGACAATGTAAATACAGCTATCATGCTATAGTCATCATCTTCAAACTGTGTGAAGTAGCTTTTATCTGCTGGCTGTAAGTGACAGAACATATAATTGAACAAGTTCTGTGTAATTTAATAAAGTAAACTGCTTAAGCAAAGACTTAACATTTACAAATATGCATTTAATAAGCAGTATTCATTATGGATGTGAAGTCAGCATCACTTTGATGCTATATCATTATCAGTATTGAGTTTGAAAAACCATATGCACTCTAAAAAGTTTTGTTAGTGATTTGTTTTTCAGCTTGGTAGATTTGCAATCTGAGACCCACTCAGTGCTTTTCTGTAACACTGCAGCCTCAGAACAGCACATCATGAAAAGTCACAAAAATTAAGTGGCATAGCAATAGGGGTTTCCTGTGTTATGACTTGGTACACTGATATGGGATAACTTGACAGGGTATGGTGAGTTCTCTGCCTGTCTGAACTCCATGTGTTTGAGATTAATACAATTTTCAGTGCTCCTTTCTCTTAATAATATGCTCTATATGATACTTAAAAATGCATTTCACACTTCGTTCAGTACATATTGCAAAATATTTGTTTTTCCTGGTCATTTTTATTTTTTTCTGTCAGTTCTTATGCACACAGTAGCAAGGTGACAGGCAATTTGGTAGCAAATTTGAGTAAGTTTTAGGATTAAAAATGGGTAAAATGCATTTCCAATCTAGTCCACCAAAATTGTTTCACGTCTTATAAAACTAGTCTGGACAGTTTGACGGGAGATGAGCTTTGTGGGAAATAATTTATCCTGACCAGCAGGACTCAGAGTTCTACTGATAGGATAGCACTAACTCGGTTGCAGAAGTATAGCAGGGCCATTGAGAAAGTTGATATTTGTAAAATTTGAAGTAAACCTTTTCACTGTGCTTCCTGTAGTGTAAATTACTGAATCATCATGACTGAATGAGGCTTGGTTAGGACAAAAGCTGAAACAGTTATGTTAGATATTATGCGAAAAGTAGTGAAAGAGACAAGAAATGCCCCAAAATTCATAAAACTCTCTTAAGTTTAAAAAATGTTCCCTGAAACATTCTTCTGAAACACAGTTAAATATTTGTCATAAGTTTCTTTAGGTCTGTGGTTATTTACTCTTTTATTTCTCAACCTTGACAAAACAACTGTCCATTTTCAGTATGTTTCAATTAGTTCTTAAATGAAAGCTGCCCATAGCTTTTTTCAGTGAAACTTTACCTTAATATAATTTTACTGCTTTGTGAATAAGAATAGTGTGTGCACAGTATAAAGAAAGGGAAAAGTTAAGATTAAATAATGAAGTACTATTTATACCTTACTAATTACAAAAAACAAATGTTTCATTTCAATGCTAGATGTTACTTAAGAATGAATAATAATTTCACTTATACACTCATGCTAATGTATTTACTGAGAGTAAAATCCACTTACCAGACTTTATTTTCAACCGCATTCATTTGTTGAGATGATAATTTTGTAATATCAATTCAGTAAATATTAGTACACAAATCAGGAGAATATTTGATCTTTCACAACATTTTTTGCATCCTAAAACCTATATAAAAAAAAGAAATAAATTTAGAAGATTGACCTGAACCACTCCTTCCTAGCACTTCCCTGTTGATAGTTCTTTTCTAACTCTGTAATGCTGCTATCTTTTGCATATCATGTCTCTTATTTGATTATGAAAATTGACGCATTTGGGGAAGACAGAATCTTACTTTGTGGTAAACTACCAAACTACGTCTTTCATGGAAATGATGCCACCTCTTCTATCCATCCAAACTTCAGAAAAATTAAATCATCCTTCAGAGGAAGAGATTTTCCACTAACTTTCTGGGAAACAAGTGCTGTCAGATTAATGTGAGAAGTCACTGGAAGTCACCAAGTTCTGCTGAAGATAAAACAAGAAGCTGCGCCATAGCAGACAGTTTTCCTTTCTGTGGTTGCAGTTATTTTAAAATTATTTTTTATATTTCTATATCATATTCTAACTCGTATCCCCATGGCCAGTTATCCAGTATGAGTTAGCCCCAAGTTTTAAGTCTTAGTTCCTGGGTCAGAGATGAGAGTGTGGTAAAGAAGCACAGCACTTCCTGAGAGCTACAATGCCTCCCAAGCTCTACAGATCTCTGGAAAATTACGATTGATTGTGGACAGTGCATAGTAACTTCTACTTCTCCCACATGTAAATCTTCCATCTTATTCTGATGCACTTGTCTGTTTTCATCATATTTCTATTCCGGTTAATGAAATATTAATACACCTTCTGCTTCAAAGGCATTTTTGTTAGCAAGATATGCTTTTTTAGCACTTATTTATTTGTAGAATTTTTGTTCTTTTTTTTTTAAATTAAAACATAAAATAATTCAGATGGTGTAGCATCATAGTTTATCACAAGGTTGTATCGAACAGTATTGATACAGCTTAGGAAAGTGTCAGTTCACACCACCCACTTGTTTGTTTTTTCCTGATAAGCACAGTAGGGTCCATTTGAATTCAGTATCACTGGTCCTTAATCATCTCTGTGGCACTCCACTGGACTCTCTCCAGATGTTTTTTCTCTTTTTTGGACTGAGGAGCCCAGAACTGGGCATAGTACTCCAGTTGTGGCCTCACCACAATGGAGTAGAGGGGGCGGATCACATCCCTTGACCTGCTGGCCATACTCTTTTTAATGCACCTCATGATACTATTGTCCTTCTTGGCCATGAGGGCACACTGCTGGCTCATGGTCAACCTGCTGTCCACTGGGACACCCAAGTCCTTTTCTGCAAAGCTCCTTTCCAGCAGGATGTTTCATAACCTTTGATGGTTATGCTGATGCATATGGTTATTCCTCCCAAGACATAGGGCAGCTTGCCCTTGTTGAATCTCATCAGGTTCCTCTCAGTGCAATTCTCCAGCCTTTCCAGGTCTTGCTGAAAGAAGATAATGCGTGGCAATTATGGAGAAACTGTTCACAGACGTACCGATAGCCTCTCTGAACTTACTTCAGGCAGCAGTCAGCTGTTTCAAATAAATATGGAGACACATTGCTAAATTTTAATACAGACTGATTGTAGGTAAACTCTAGAATTGTTGAAAGATTTGGGGAGACCGGGAAGAATTTCATCAGTGCACTTAGAATAATGCCATATGTACTTTGTTTGTTATACATACAATATATTTTTTAGCAGCCTCAAAAACACCATTTTGGATTAATTGAGAAGAAGTTCATAGTAATTAAACAAAGTACATGATATAGTGCATCTGTTAACTGGTACACTAAACAGTACTACAGAAAAATATATATTGAAAATAACAAAACCAAAAGAATGAGATTTTTAACTCTTTGAAATCCAGCAGAGTAGTAGAAATTTCTTGCCAATTATTTGAAGTATTTTTTGAAATTCCTTATTGTTCTGCAAGTGTACTCAAGAATGTTAGTATCACCATCTGTGTAGTATGTCCTCTTTTTGAGTCTAAAGAAAGATGCTTATCAAATTCCCTCTATACATAGGACTGCTTATTGCATTGTCTATGAGAATATGTCAAACAGCTGAAACAAGTTCTTCAGTATTTCTTTTCTTTGCTGACTTCAAGTTAACCTGGGTGGGGTTTCTCGTTGCTAAGCTAAAGCAGTGAGGGCTGAGGTACTTTAAAGGCGTTTTCAGTACTGCACAAAGATTGTTCCTGTACTTCAGTTACAGACTGAAAATCATGGAGACTGTTCTTCATCTGGTGAGTGACTACTTGATCTGTTCTACCATACTCATAGTTCTTATTCTGTATGATCCCAAACTTATTCTCTCACAGTTAGTTCATTCTTCTTAGTCATTCATGGTCTTGTGTCTTCAGGGTTTTGTGTTACTTCTAGGTGTATAACACTTGCTCTTCTATTTTGTGAAATAACTGCACTATTAGTTCTCAAACCTGTGCTTGAAATACATACTTGCCAAAAGCAGGAGCACTGTCATCATCTTAGTCTTTTTGCATCTCTGCCTAAGGTCAGCATAGCCTCCTTATCATAGAATAGAATCATAGAAAAAACAAGGTTTGAGAAGACCTACGAGATCATCCAGTCCAACCGTCCACCTATCACCAATAGTTCCATGCTTCTCAATAAAATGTCTAAATGTTCCTTGAAATGCCTTGAGGGTCAGTGGCTCCACCACCTTCCTGGGCAGCCCATTTCAGCACCTGACCACTCTTTCGGTGAAGTAGTATTTTCTAACATCCAGTCTGAATTTCCCCTAGTGCAACTTGCTCTCTTTATTTCTTTTATCATTATTATTATTTTTTTTTTTACTTCTATATTTTTAAAGTTTTTGCTATGTGACTTCATGCTTGATTCTACTACATATCTCATCTATTTGATCTGCTTTGTATCCTCATTTGCAAGTCTGTGTTGTCTCAATTTGTTTTATGCTACAGCAAGAATAACACTATGACTAAATTATCACTATAAAGCTCAGTTAATCCAGTAATGATCTCCTGCTTCATTTGTGTTGTTTCTGAACTGTGCTGAGATGCTTGTCTGCCATTCTTTACTTCCCCCTGAGTGTGGCACCAGTCTCATTTCTGAGAATGCTGGCATTTATCTCTGCTCAATAGTACAGCTAACATACTGTTGAAACCAGTTTTGCAAGATGCCCATTTATGCTTATATCACTAAGTCCAGTATAGGTTATGATGACCATGGCTTCCTTCCAGACCTTCTCAGTAACTTGTCTTCCTTTAATATGATGTGGTTGCTTTCTTTTTTTTTTTCAGCACTGGCATCTGGCAGGCAACAAATCTTCTATTGAGTCATGCCAACATGCTAAATTTATCAACATTTCCTGGTATTAATTTCTCCATAGCTAGCTTTTCCTTTATTCAGATACTTTTCTTGATACAAAATATATATTGCTCACTAAGGCTGTAAAAGTGTAATTTTGTATTTCTCTTTTAATTTATTTTTTATTTTTTTTTATTAGCATAGAGCAGAATTCAAGCAGAATTCTGGAGTTTTCTTTAGTATGACTAGAAGAAAAAGCATTAATCAAGTGAGACATATGTTTTACTAATGCTGTTTTTTTATTTATGATCTTCTATTCCTCTGATTCAAAATACGTGATCTTTTTGATAGCTGTGTCCCTCTGACATGTTTCACAGCAGAGGGAGTGTCAAGATCAGAATTTTAAAGCTAGCTACTGTGAAAAGAATCACCTTTTCCTGCCAAGTTCCTGAGAATGAGGCAAGTTTCTCACACTGTTGAAGAAATAAGTGTTAGCATACATATATTTATCGCATTTCAAGCTTACGTTTTCAAGTAAAGACTAATTCTAATCTACAGTTCACACTGTTGCTGTAAGAGTTATCTGTGATATCTTCTCTTTGTCTCTCACATTAGTCCTTATACGTTAACCTGGTTGGAGTGTCTGTGCAGCCAAAAGATAGAAATATTTTCAAGATTTTTCTCTTAGCTCTTGGTGTATGAAACTAGAGAACTGGGAAGGTGCATTGATTGTAAGCAAAGGAAAGTGAACATCTCATTTAATAAACTAAATCTTAGCTTTATAATCAAAATTAAAGTTCTTAAAATTCTTCTGTAGACTATTTTAGAGTAACATACTGTAAATGAAACCCTCCTGAATAAAGATAGCATATAGCATATGGAATATAATATTAGTGTGAGTTTTTTTACTGTAAAAATCATTTTTAGTGGAGTGTTTGGTTTTGCTAACTCTAGCAGCAAAATGACTATTAGACTTAGAAACTAAAAGAACAGTCTCCCTTTGCACTAGAAAACACAGGGCTGTAGAAGAAGGAAAAAGAACCGTAGTTTTGAGATCAAATGCTCTGCAAGTTGTAATAATTTCATTGGATAGATACAGCTAAATGCAAGAAAATTAAATGTGGAAATGTCAAAATAATTTCCCTGGCATTTGAGTGCAGCTGGTTAGCAATTTTATTACAGATTATTCAGAAATGGAGCACTATTAATTTTCTTCTGTTGAACCTGTTCCAGGATATAATGTTGGGAAAAATTAATAGCTTATCTCTTCTTGTTGCCAGGAGAGTTACATCCCCAGTTCATCCGTAAGATATAATCTTTCCACAATTATTGCGTCTTTTGGTTTCATTACCAAACTGAAGAAAATCAATGATTATGTAGCCCTGGTTCTGGCTGCTTTTAATTTTACTCCGCTCACCTTCTTCAGTCATGTTACTTGTCAAAAAAACCTTTTGCATAGTAGAACGTAGATGGGTTCATATGCATAGCTGGTTCCAACTTCAGTGCTATCTTTTTCTCTTCCAGCCATTGAAAAGAAATATACGTAATCTTTACTATTATTTTTTTTTCCTTAGAGAAAGAAAGAGCTCAAATGATAAAATGGCAGCATTATTTTCAATAAGGATAGATAAAACAAGAAGCATAGGCAAATGCAATCAAGTTCAGATTGAAATATCCCTCAGCTCAGTAGTGATACCTGATATTCTGAAGTATCTTTGTTATGTGAAGTATTAAAAATTAATTATTAAAAGTCCTTAGAAGAAGCAGTTCAACTTCTTGGAGTAGTCTCTGACTTCACACCTATAGGACATTAAGTTCAAACCTGAAGAAATTTTTCTTGTAGGATACTATGCTGACAAAATTTTCAGTGGTAAGCTAGATATTGCATTTTAAAGCAATTGATTTAGAAGAACTATAGAATAGTCATACCTAGAAAGAAGCAAATGGTGCTCCCATCTCCAGAAAAGGGGAGGAAAAAAAAAAAGATAAGTTTTTTTATTGAACAAAACTTTGTGAAAGCCATTTGCAGGTGCATGGTGGTGTTTGGGAACCATGCAGACTTTGTAAGATCAGCTTGACTACTTTTAATGAGGAAATAACAGTCTCTGTGAATAAAAGGATATCACTTTTTCCTTAACTTTAGAATGGCTTTCTGTGTGGGATTGGTGTATCCAAACTGGTGAGATTTAAAACTAGATGAATTAGTAGAATTAATCATTAGATTGGAAACTGATCAAACTGTTAGGTTCCTAGTGCTTTAACCTTTCACAGTCTAGTAGGCTGATTATAGGTTCTGGTATACCCCAAGAATTCTGTTATACCTCAAGAATTAATAGTGCTGCCAGTGTTGTTTAGCATCTTACTCAGTAATCATGATCATGATGGTACCCTTACCACATCTGCAGGCAGTGTTAAGCACACCAAATCATTGGTATAATGGAGTAAAACTCTACAAGTAAGAATAACCTCCTCAAGCTGAAGATGAGGCATAGCAGGGACCTACTGAAGCTCAACAAATAGCATAATGTTAGGTATGACATTCTAGTTGAATAATGGGAAAGCAGCTTTGCAAAAAATGAATCAGTTTGTCCAGGGTCCCATTCAATATGGCCTTGAACATCTCCATAGACGGAGCATCCACAACTTTTCTGGGCAATTTGTTCTCTCATTGAAAAAATTTCCCCTTAACATCTAATCTGAATCTCCCCTATTTTTCTTTAAAATCATTTCCTCTGGTCCTACTACTGCTATCTACCTAAGTAAAAAGTTGATATCCCTCCTGTTTATAAACTCCCTTTAAATATTGAAAGGACACAGTGAGTTGCTGAAGTTGCTGTCTCTTCTTCAGGCTGAACAGGCCCAAGTTTCTCAGCCCATCTTAGTAATGGAAGTTTTCCAGCCATCAGATCATCTTCACAATGCTCCTCTGGACCTGCTTCAGCAGCTCTATATTCTTTCTATGCTAGTGGTCCCAGACCTGCGTACAATACTCCAGATGGGCCTCATGAGGGTGGAGTAGAGGGGCCCAATTACATCCTTTACACTGCTGGTCCACTCTTCTTTTGGTGCAGCCTAGAATACAGATGGCCTCCAGGGATACTAGTGTATGCTGCTGGATCGTGTTAAGCTTTTCATCTGTCCAGGATACCCAAATTCTTCTTGTCTGTGGAAAAAAATAAAGCATTAAGAGCTTCACTATTAGCATGGATAAGATCTGAAATAAATTGTCCGAAGAGGTTGTGGAAATTGCTCTCTGGAGACCATAAAGCTCAACCTGATCTAATCTTGAAGTTAATTCTGTTTTGAATAGGAAGCTGGACAAAATAAATTCAAGATACTTCTTTCCACCTGGATTGTAAGAAGTCTCTTTAGAGCTAACACTGGAAAACTTCAGTTACAATGTCTGAGGGGCCTACTTGTTTAATTTACATGAGAAGGAAGGTCTATACAGCCAAAGGTTTGAACATTTCTTCATAAAAGTTTGTTTAAAAAGAATAAGTGCTAAGAAAGCTCCATTCCAAATGTTGCTGATGTTATTTGTCAAAAACATAACAACATAACATCTATTTTCTGAGAAAGGCTTTGAGTTGTAGAACAATCTATTGAAGCCTTTTGCAATATTTTTATTTTTCATCAAATTACCTCTAGCAATGCAGTCAGAACTGCTGCTGATGTATGTTACAGTCCATCCAGTTAAAAAAAAAATCTAAATAAAATTCTCTGCTAAATGATGAAAACTTGAAACAAAGTTGCTATTACATACAGATCTTTTGAAAATCTTTCTTCCGTCTTTCCTGATGACAGAAGGAACAACAGATGCTGCAAGATGCAGTATGAACAGATACCATGTTCTGTGATGTAGCAGGACAGAATTTCTTCATGGTATATGAATTATTAATAGGCATTCAAACTAATTTGTCTTGTAAAAACTATTAACACAAATGACTGATGACACAAGCAGTGTGCTGATACTGATATATATTCACTGAAGTGATCAAAACCAAACATTTAAAGAAGAAAAAAAAACCAAAAAACAAGTCTGAGTTTATTTGGTCAGTGTTCTTCTTTTTTTCTCACAAATAATATCTCAATATGATGAAATTAACTGATGATTAATTTTGTACACTGAGGAAAATACATAGATTTCTACTTAAAATAGACATTGTCATCTAGTGACAGTAGTACCATTTATTAGTAACAAATTAGTCCCAAGTAACAAGCTTGAAATATTAAGGGAACAAAAAAAAAAAAAAAAAAAAAACATTATCATTATTAACTGCAGTTATTTGTTGAAATATATTCGTGGAGAGAAAGGAAAAGATGCTGAAACTGATAAGCTTTGAAGAGTATGTGATAACTAAGCTCGCAGCATTGTCATTGAAAGTTTTATTACTCTGAAATAAATTGTTTCAAGAACTCTGATCATAGAAATATTGCTAATTAAAGATCATGCAACTTTAGATGGATTAAGCATTATGCTATAGTTAATTAAAAAACAGTTATGTTTATTGCTGGCATAGAAGTCTTGGTACAGTTCAACAAGAAAACATTCTGCGTTTTCACTGTCTGGAAGAGTTTATTTCGATAGTTTTCCTCAATTTCATCTGTCAGAGACTGGTTGCATCTGTAAGTAGTTAAAAATTACTTTTCTTCTGATACAGGCTGTTAATATGGACTATAGATTAGTCTGGACTATAGGTCTGATCTGATGTACAAAATCTAAATCTGTTTTCTAGGGAAACTTCTGTTATTTCTCTGCCACATAGAACCCATTTGGCAAAACATAATGACCATGTTAAAGGAGTACTACAGGGCTCAAATTATATTTAATGTGTGTTTCTGAGTACAGTGATTACATATACAGACAATCTGTGTGGAAATTTCGTACTATTTTGAAAGAAATTCTGTGTTTTGCTTTTTAAGCACACTTGTGTGTGCTTAGAGTCAATTCTGTATGATAGTGGCTGCTAGTTTGTATTCGTTTAAAGTTGCTGTGGATTTTTTTTCCCTGAAGTGCTCTAATAATTTCTTCTTGAAAGTGGTTTTTCTAAACTGTACGTGTTCATTTTCTGTAGTCAGAATTCATGCTGATGATATTTTATAATGGAAATTGGGCTTCCAAGTCCTAAACTGCTCAGAAAATCTGAGTTGTATTTCTTCTAATATGGTTGTTCTTT
The DNA here is from genome assembly GCA_013399175.1 of Odontophorus gujanensis. Classification (NCBI taxonomy): domain Eukaryota; kingdom Metazoa; phylum Chordata; class Aves; order Galliformes; family Odontophoridae; genus Odontophorus; species Odontophorus gujanensis. Next base: position 69,747 of record VXAB01004145.1, on the reverse strand, counting down.
TTTTTTTTTTTTCCACTGATACAGCTAATTTTGTAGTCTTGATGACCTGTTTTTAAACACTTCAATTTAAATTTGTTTCCTTTATATCTTTAATCTTTCCATTCAGTACTCACAAGAAACTCTCTTGCACTTTAATATTCATTTACATTATGACTGATGGAAACCTGTACTTGACAACAATAAGTGTTACTACTTTTGACAGAAGTCTACGAATTGTTGACAGGATTACTAAAGCATAACACACTTTTATTCCCTCTGAAAAACAATTTGTGTGAAGCAGCATAGATACTGTTCTTTACTATTAAAATATTTCTATTGTATTTTAGTAAAACATACATCCCTTTCTCTAATCAATGTTCTTTTTTTTTTTATTGCTTTGCAGAGCAACCTTCAAACTACCACTTTATTCTTTTTCTAATGAAATGTGGGTATTTTGTTAAGCTTCAGTATAGATAATAATCAAGCTTAGCTCCTCCCCAGAGTTCCCTGTAAAGAGTTGTCATTGTGGCTTACTGTTTCTGGATGCACAAAGGGTTTCTATTTAATGTGTTCTGACAGAATTTTCCATGCTCTGTAGTTTGCCTGAGACAGATGAGATGTCATTAAAATGCAGTGGCTGAAGTGTCATATACAAACACATCATGGCAGGAATGGTGAGCATACAGTGTAGTTTTTGAAAATGAGAAAAACAATAATCACATGATATCTGCTTCATAAAACATTTCACAACATTCTTGAGATCAAAGCAGACAGGAATATGTATGTAAAGTACAATGTAGGTTTTGAAATGTGTGCAATTTTTTGTACAAAGTGAGATGCCAAAGACTCCTTTTCTCTTGACATTGTGTCAGGTCAACCACCACCCACTGTGACACAAAGGAACCCTAAGGCAAAACCAGGATATTACCTACATTGAGGGCAATAATCAGGCCAACAACAGCTTCCTACTAGACCATTGTACAGTAATAATTTGTAAGGTTAGACTCATGGAAATGTCATAGAAAACTTCAGAGGGCCTTGGTTCCCATGTAGAAGCTCTCTTTGGTAGTAAAATGCCCTTTGCAGCCCCCTGTGAACAGTGGTGAGAACTTCTGAAGAAGCTTACTTTTATGCAAGATAAAAGGAGATCAACGCTGAGGCAAGAGAAGACTAACAAGGCAGTAGTAAAATTCAGATAGGGCTAGTCATTGCTTTTTCATGATTTGTTGGGAAGGTCAGGCATGAAAGTTCATTTTTTTATAAGATAGGATCAACTAGTAGAGGTAAATACAAATGTAGAGAATTATTAGAATGAACAACGGGGAGGATGAAATTGAAAGTAATTGAAAATCTGACAGAATATAAAATATTGTTTTGGTTCCTGACCATCTTAAAGCCATTAAAGTCATAACCACGAAGTTTCATGGAATTTATACTTTGTATTCACTTGAATGACTGGGACACATACTTTCTACTCACATGATGTGCTCCTTCTGCCGAGAGTTGTCAGGTTGGTATAAATTATGCTGCAAAATTTAGAATTTTCTTCTGTTGCAAACTAGTAAAGTAAAAGGGAAACACTTCTATAGCACTTTATCATTTCTCTTCCTAAAGAAACCTTAGGAAAATAACTGACAAAGGAAAACTACAGTGAGAGACTTGTCTGAGAATTGTTTGATTTTTGAGCAGGTATAGACTTAGAAGTTAAACTGTGCCGTTTCTTTGATTCCTTTTGATTCCACCTGATTTTCTGCTTTATTTTTAATCTACAGTTTAAAAATAGTGTTTACATACTGCACAAATTAAATAAAAATTAAAGCAAGCTCTTAATATGAGGAAATAACTTTCAAGGAACTCCATTTCTCCATCATAGTTTTTATATTGCTAGCATCAAAAATTAAAATGTACTGTTTATTTTGTGGTGTGGAAGGTATTAAATGGAGGAGGTTAAAAAAAAAAAAAAACAACAAAGAAGTACCAAGGAAAAAGTGTATAGATTTCATTTTGTAGAAGCTAATGCTTCATTGGAAGGGCTGTATCTTTCTCTCCTTCCTTTTTTTTGAATACTGTTATGTGGAGCTGTTATGCGATCACTATCTTTATCATGGGACTTTACCATTTCAGTGCCTATATTTTAACAATATTGCTGGGTATACAACATGGTAACTACAAGGCTTTATTTCAGAGAGTCTTTCTTTGACGTTAGCAAAAACTGGCCAAGCTCTATTTAATAATATATTTCTGTATATTTTGTCTTCTGAAACCATTAATTGAACTATGAGATACACCTTTCTAATGCACCTTACTGTTTTAAACTCAAATATTAACTAGTTATCCTGGAGTGAAAAGAGGATATCAAACAATTTCCCCTTAACTGGCATGCAACTCATGCTGCAGGTGAAAGTGCTTAGGGTCTTTATATTCCTGTTCTGTTCTTCTGTGTGTATTTGTAGCAATATTGGTGATTTCACTGTGTACCAAAGCATTATTATGAAGGAATAAGAAAAATATTACCTGTAGTTGAAACCATTTTTTTCTTTCTTTTTCTTTAGTGGTGATGCTAGTTACGGTACATTATTTTGTAACAAACTGAATTACAAAAAAGTAATTCCCTCAGAAGCGTATTTTCTCATTAGCCTATCTATACTGCAAGTTTTTACAGTCACCATTTGAAGATGTCTACAGAATTGTTCAGAAGTTTATAACTTCTTTTTCTTCTTTGTGAAGATCAAATAAGGAAGATTTTTGTTTTTGTTTAAATTTTCAACAGTTGTTAATTTATCAAACCTGTTATTCCCACATGTGTGTTTAATCCTAAAATCCTTGGCTTTTTACAACTAGAAAAAAAAAATTAAAAAGTCATGGCTCTATCATTTATATGGCAGTTGAAGGTCTCTGAAGTTACTGCCAAACTTGTGAAGAGTCTGTCCTGAGTAAATGCTTTGGGATTTGACCTGTGATTTTTGAAATACCTTCTGTGTTGTGATATCAGATGTGTAAGAATACGATTGTGTTTATTTTTTTCATGAATCCCACTGGTAGAATCCTTAGGGATTTACTGTATCAAAGGTATTCACGAGAATATTGCCCTTGGCTGTAGTTTGAAAGCGAGCACTGTGAGACAGGGACAGATGAAGTGTAGGCAAAGTAGTGACTCTTATAGAAGAGAACGACAATAGTCTCATAGTTTTGGATACCATTTCTGATACACAGAGCTTGAGATCAAGGAAAGATGAAAAAATCTGCACCATCAGATTTCCACTTTGATCTGCTTGTGAAGTAGTTCTTCAGTGTTCATCATTCAAGCAAAGTATGAGCATAAGGATTAGTCACGCAATAAATGGACCCAATATATTCTGTTGTCTGCATGGCATGGGCTTATTTGAAGAACAGGTTCTTCAGCCATATGACTTTTTATATTTGGCCTATGAGACAGATGTTTGTTTTTTGTAAACATGAATACTTCTGTGTTCTTGTAGTCTTCCTGCATTAAAGGGAAGAATTTGACAACAAGATGGTAGATAAAATTTATTGGGTTTGTCATGGAAGTTCCTCGACATGTCTAGGTTTATATTTCCCATGCATCATAAATAATTGAAATGACAGAGCAAAGAGGAAAAGAGGAGAGTTATAAAATCAAATTGTGTATGAAATCTTCACTGATGATGTGTTGTTCTTCTAAGAAGTGACAGCTGTTTACTCTAAGTTCATAAAGAGATCTGAAGCATAAATACAGAGGACTAGGAAAAGATCCATTTAAAAAAAAATAAATCTAACATTTTTATTTATCTGTAATAAGAATACTCTATTAAGAATGGGCACTTACTGATTTATAAGAAGTATGTATATGCACAAGAGCACACGCTGAGGACTTTTAATTAATTGCTGAGGTAATGTATAAACTTCTGCCCCTTTAAATTTACTGACTGAAATATGGAAAAATCCTGCCCTTTAAATGTTCAGCTTTGACAGAGGTTACAGTAAATCTCTTAATCTCCCAAGCACTTACTCTCCTCTAGGTTTTTCTCAGGCATTTATCCACAGGACATTCATGTCTAATCTGAATTTAAATCCAGGAATAACTATGCAGGCTTTGAGCTATCTGCTTTCATGCACTCCTAATGGGCTCTACCACAGGAACTTTGGAAGAAAATAGATTCAAGCCCAGTAATATTTGGTTTCTATTTCAGTGTGAGTTGAGTCTCTATTTATTCCTGTTGAAGACAATGTATAACATTTATTTGGGGGTTAGTGAAAGGAAAGAAACATCCACAATAAAAGATTTTTTCTAACTTAGGACACCAATGTGTCTTAGATTTTTCAGGCTTTTAGTGGGTCATATTTGAATATATCTGTGGTATGTGAGGATTTGGAACATAGCTGGATTTTCTTCAAATGTTCTCAGCACTTTTTCATGCTCCTTATTAAAACTGTAGATGAGATTTTTAGATAGCAGAATCACCAAGGTTGGAAAAGACATACAAGGTCATCTAGTCCAGCTGTCCATTTACCACCACTATTTCCCCTCTAAACCATGTCCCTTAGTAGAACATTGCTTGAACATCTCCTGGGATGGTGACTTCACCACTCCCCTGGGCAACCTGTTCCAGTGCCTGACCACGCTTTTGGAAAAGAAAACACTTCCTAATATCCAACCTGAACCACACCTTGAGGCAACATGAGTCTATCCCTTTGACCCCTGTTGCTAGTTATGTGGTATAAAAGGCTGGCCTCCACCTCATCACAACCTTCTTTCAGGTCACTGTTGAGAGCTACAAGGTTTCCTCTGCGTCTCCTTCAGGCTAAATAATCCAAGTTCCCTCAGCTGCTCCTCTTAAGACTTGTGCTGCAGAATCTTCATCAGCTTCATTGCCCTTCTCTGGACGTGCTCTAGAGCCTCAGTGTCTTGTAGAGAAAAGCCCAAATTGAACACAGTACTTGAGGTGCAGCCTCACTTGAGCTGAGTACAGATCACCTCCATGGATATTCTGTCTGCTCTACTTTTGATAAAACCCAGGATGCCTTTGACCTTTTTGGCTACCTGGGCACAATGGTTAGCTGAATGTCAGCCAACCCCTCCAGGTCCATTTCTTCCACAGACTTCCAGCTACTCTCTTCCAAGCCTGTATCATTGCCTGGAGTCATTATGGCCAAAGTGCGAGACCTGGCACTTGGTGAATGGTCAAATATTCCCATTGTCCTGTGAACACATAAGGCAAACTAGCATGTTCTGCAATACCTAGTAGAAGCTTTGAGGGGTTTGTTTGCTAAATGAACCACTTCTGTAAGAGAGATGTGGTAATAAATTATTAACACGATGTGGATGAAAATGCAGTTTTTTAAATAGCTATAATGATGCTGTGTCTTCACCTTCTTTCATTTTCTCTTGTGCATCTCAATATTAATTTCAATTTTATTAAGAGTAAAAGAAATTGTGGTGGTGGACCACACAGTACTACGAGGGAAAGAGGTGAATCAGTGTCTTGGTGCCGTACAGTAGCACAAACGGAAACGGAAATGAATTGATGATTTGTTCCAGTTCCAGATTTGACTTTTTAATTTGTTTTTATCACAGAATCACAGAATTGTAGGGGTTGGAAGGGTCCTCTAGAGATCATCTAGTCCAACCCCCAACCAAAAGCTAGCATGTATAATTTAAAATTAAAATGTGATCCATTGTTATTCAACTACTTGGTGAATTATTGCCTCAGCAAATTAATAGGAAACTCTGGTGCTTGGAAGAGGACAATGATGAGTCTTATAACTTGCTTTCATTTGTATATAGATTTTTCTTTAGTGAGGAATCAAAGCTCTGTTTTTGTTCTGAATGAGTTTCTGCATCAGTTAATTTATGTACTGTAGATTGTCTAACTTCGTTCTCTTATAAAGTTGGATAAACATTTATAGAGGATCCATAATGTTTCTGAAATAAAAAAAGTATGATTTAAGATCACTTCATTCATTAAACTGTAAATTATTTCAACAAGGCAGCTTTATATTGACCTGGGTGAAGGAGGAGTTTTTCAAAATTAGAAGTCTGTTCTTTAATAACTTTATGTTTAATGATGTCTCTTCAAAACCAGTGAGTTGTTTGGTCACATCAAGCCCTTGTTTGCTGGGGATTGCTGCACATTACCGTAATGGCTATGTGTGCTTAGTAGTAATAATTTTTTGCAGAGTTGATCACCGGGATAAAGCAAATTAAGAGAGAAAGGCCTGAGAAAGACCCTTGTTTGAAAGAACATTTAATTGCAAGTCACAGAGGTTTATGCTGTGTGATAGTATTTTTTCTGATGGCATGTTTTTATGTTTATGATCACATGGATGGTGTCCCAGAAGATTTTCCTCCTCAGCTGATTGCATTTTCCTTAGTTTTCTAGGATTCCTAATGTTACAATCTTTCCTTTATTTGTTGATATCTAAAAGTAAATTGCTGAATATTACAAATGCATATAATTTTAATAATAAAAATAGCATCGTTTCATATATTTTGCAATTAAATTATTTTACGAAATCATCAGAGCAAGGAATTGAAATTCTATTTGGAGAAAGCATGATATGTCTTTTTCTTTCTCCATACATCACGGATCAAATTAAAAAATATATTTAATCTCAGCAGAGCTGCTGTCTATAAATTATGAAGGTTGTGCTTATATATTTAGAGATTTAGGGTAGAAAGTGGAAAATCAAGCTGTGTTCTTTCTTCATACCTTGACATAGATATAGTTTGTGAAGTGACCTGCATATCTGTAGAAGCTAATTTTTCTGCAAATTTTAGTTTTCCTTTGTTTCTATTTTCTTATTCATTTGTTTTGAACAAATAAACTACCTTCCCCCCTCATCCATTTCAAGGCATTGTTTTATCTGAGGATCAGTATTCATTCCAGTCCTCACAGGACAACATAATAATCTGAGCATAAATATTATGTTATACTATGTATATTATTTAAGCATAATAGCATAATAAAACAAATAAGTCCACAGAGAATAAGGATGGAAATTTACAGCTGCATCACTTCTCATAATGCATAATTTATAAGATGTAAAGATAGGGTTATGAACTAGAAGTTACACAAATTTGCAGTACCTGCCAAATTCATAAATTATTTTAGTCATCTTGAATAGAGTTGAACATATCAGGCAGGGAAGAGTACAGTCCAAGAAATTGTGGTCAAATACTCAAGCTCTTATCAATAAGCTGCGGTTCCACTCATTCCTATCAGCCACACTGAGTGCTGGTCCTCTAGGATTTATTTGTTATTGCACATAATCTTCTGTGACTACCAGTGTCTTTTGGAGTTGCTCCTATCGTCACTTTTGTCTAGCCCACTTAACTGTAATGGATGGATGGATTTAAAAACCATCTGCAGCTACTATTAATATAATTCTTCAGTAGATGCATTTCCACAAGCATCTGATAGCAGCTGTTGGTGCATGACAATTTCATTTACTTCCTTTGTATCTGATTTTACAGTATCATTTTTTTTTTCCCATTAGTAAATATTTGTCTATCAGAAAATGTTGTTCATAAAATTCTCAGTAACTCCATTCCAAATGCCCATTGAAGTGTTTGAAAATAAGAATAAGGTACTTGGTATGTGACCTGTTTTAGTATTTTAAAATTAACAAAATCTTCTAGTGGTATTTCTGGCAATAGTTTAACAAAAATTTGTGTTAATACAAATTTTCCTTACTTTATTTTCATTATATGTGAGTTTGATCTTCTGGTAAATCAAATAAATGATTTACTGCAAAAGCTGTATTTATTGAAAGGTTTGTAAATCTGGATGTATTTTAATGGCTTTTGCTTCAGTAGTGTGTAGTGTGTTTGGTAGTACTGTTGTTTTTTTCTAGTTAATAGGAAAGCTTTCTAAATAAAAAAAGATTATACAAACATAGACATGGCTTCTAATAATTAGAAGTTACTGCTGCAGATTATATATCCATGAAGAGGAAAATGAAGTAAATTTTCCCAATGTGAATTCTTCTGTTGTGCAGATAACTTCAACTAATGTTAAGTGAAAAGCAGAAAAAAACTTTTTAGAAACAGTTAACTAAAAAAGTCATGTTGGTTGTATGTTGTTTTTGGAGCAATAGTATATATTTGAAATTGTGATTTTCTTTCAAATCACTGATTGGACAGATGTCTTGGTGAGATTTTAATCGGAGGTAAAAGTCCGTAAGAGGAAAAATATGTTTCATTTTATTACTCAGAACCACAGAATATAAGGTAAGAATATAAGGACTGGGAATAAAAATATTCTCAGTAGCTACTTCCTTTCCTCGAGTGTAGTTCCTGATGTTTACTCTAGCTGAAAAAACAATTCATTTACTCTGCTACATGTGAAAGCTCATGAATACCATTAAAAGCAAATAATAATGAACATTTTTCTTCTTTTATCAAGTTGTGTTTTTAGGTATTTTACCCACTGTATTTTCTATTTAATCTATAATAAGGAATAATACAGAAGTTTTAATTAAAAAACTTCTTCAGTTCATGATGATTGTGTATCTTGCATTAGACCTTGAGTTCCAAACAGAGTTGATGCTGAGTGAGGTATTTAATAATAAAAGTAGTGAATAAAATATCCCATCTTTTCTGAACCCTGTAAGCAGATTTGGAAGTTCTACTAATAGGGTTATTGACCCTTTTTTCTTTCTGTCTAGCTGCTTGGTCAGACTACTGTTACAAATTATCTGATGATCATAGTATTTTTCTTCAGGACTTTATGCATAGTTCACTACTTTGAAAAGTCTTACCCTGGAAAGGAAAAAATTGTGACGATCATATTCTGAATAGACTTTACAAGGGTGTAGAATCATAGAATCCATAGAGTTGGAAGAGACCTTTAAAGGTCATCTAGTCCAACTACCCTGAACACAGTCTAAGTTAAGGAACATATTTGGAGATAAGTTCTCTTTTAAACATACAGTACTTTTAATGGAGAACAGGATATAACACTGAGTATGTATTTTCCAGAAAAAAATAAATTGTGGGGATTTATTTCCCATTATAGGTTTCTATATTATCTTGACAGCTGGGCTGTTGTACTGCTACCTTCAGCATTCTCGCTGTGTTAGATTAATTCTGAGTCAATCCTAGTAATGTGGAAGTACAAACCCATAAAAATCCAAACAAATAAGATTTCTTTGGGGTTTTCAAAATAAATTCTCTTTGTTGTATACTCTGATAAATTAATGGTTTAAATAGCAGCATTTCAAACTGTTCAGGACAGGAGATTGTACTTTACAGCCATTTCTGTAGGATGCAGCCACGACTCTTGTAGGCATTGTACTACTTTGGCTGAGAAAACTGCCTTTACTATTTTTCTATTGCCACTGCTACAAAACTTCTAGATTTGCTACTTATTTTTTATTTATTTATGTTCTTATTATGAATGCTTGCCAAGAGAGAAATAACGAGAGTTCTTTCTCTGAAGCCTTATTGGCTGTTTTCACTGCTTTAAAGCATGTATCTCCCAGAAATCCATGCAGCTATTGTGGCTGAATACTTTGTTGAATGTACTATCAGATGTTAACACCTTTTTTTACTATACTCATAGTTACACAGTGAATGAAAAAACAGTGAGGAAGGATAGATTGTTAGTTAGTTAGTTAGTTAGTTAGTTTGTTTGTTTTTAAATGTAGCTACGTAGCATTTCTTGTATTACGTGCTAACTTGCAGTGCTGCTTCTAGCCTGAGCTGAATTTCTTCTGTATAGGAATACACCAGCCAGACTACATTAAAATGAAATACAAGTCTAGCATTTTTTGACAGCTGAAGTGCTTAACAGTTCTGTTTTCTTGTCCTATCATTTGAAAGGATCAAAAGAATCTTGATAGTCTGAAATTTAGCACGTTGCTTTTATGTCACCTAAAGCCAACAAATCTATGACAAAACAAGAGAAAAATACTGTTTTTTTTTTCTTTTTTTTTTTTTTTCAGAAAATACAGATGAAATGGAAAAGGAATGTTAAAGTGTTATTACCTGAATTTAAATGTATTTAAGTAATTTAAAGCTGTTTACCAATACAAATAAACAGAAACCTCCCCCCCAGCCATTAATTAGTTCCACTAATTGCAGCAGCAGTCTAATTGCAGAAGAGTGGATGCATTTCTAGGGTAAAAGGTAGCAGCTTCAAAGTGCTGTCTTGGCTCAGCTTTATATTTGAAGAGCTAGAATGTTAAGCCCCTAGAAAGAGAATCTTTGATGACCCATATGCTAATAATTCTTGGCCAATGTTATTCCTGATTACATGGAAACCTTTCCTGGTAAAGTCTCCTGTCTACTTGTGTCACCAGAGACTTCTTATCAGGAGTTCTGAGTGCATGATTTCATGGTAGTCCATGTATTTTTTGCTCTGCTCCTCAGAGGTCTGTCCTGGATTATTTCTTTCAGAATATGTTTTTTAGGATAAGATGCTATTTCTTGCCTCACTAAATTTCAAGGATGACGTAAGACTAAGTATAGTAGTTGAATGAGTGTTTTATTTTGCTCACTAGCAAAGACTTTGGTGTAATAATGCTGCAAGGTTTGTAGAAATTGATTCATGGACGTATATGAGAATTTCTCATTCTGCAGGCATTTTAATCTTCCAGCAAGTTTTATTCCATGCTTATAGTTTGTTGTTCCTGCTATATCCTTATGACTACTTATTAATATTCTTGTATCATCAGTGTTTTAAGAAAAGACTTATGAAATGTAGGGTACATTTCAGCTTTTGCTATGCTGTACTATTTCTGTTAATAGATTTTGGATCTACCTTCTCAAAAGTATGCATTCAAGAATTGTTTTTCTTGTGTAGATAACAGAAATAGTGTCAAAATTCCCAGAGGCTGGGATATATACTATATATATACTATAGATATAGTATAAAACTGGAGTAACAAGAGCTCCTTATTTGAGAGTTAAACTAGTTATCTGCTAACATTTCCAGAACATTTCTTAATCTATCACAGCAATCTATGTAAAATGCATTACAGAAAAGAGAACAGGCTATGAATTAAACTCAGAGACTGATTTTGAAAGGTAAGAAAAACTCCCTGTTGAACTTAATTCCCTGGTTTGTTTTTCATAACATCTTCAGTATGAACAGCATGTGAAGGCTGGGCTATGGTTTACAAGAAGTCACTTGTCACTTGATACTTTCTTTCCATGGAACACTTCAGAGGTTTTGCCAAGATATCACATGCTCTGAGCAAGTATATGTGTTTTCAAAGTTTTTCTTTATACCACAGAATCATGTTTACTGTGAGTGCTACCATTATTTAAAGACAGTAGTTCTGAGGGAATACATTTTTCTATGAAGTTCAGTTTTTAAGAAACATCAATAAGGGAATCGGCATTAAATCTGGAGAAATGTACAAATTGTTTGCATTCTCCCAGTATACCTGATACATGTGATATTTTGTCACTTAGAATTAAAGTTCATTTGATTTTTAAATAAATTCAACACTTAGTAAGTGCAGGCTCACTGGTGTTTTAAAGCAACAGTACTGTTTTCTTTAGCTTCATGTCCAGACTTAATTAAATGCAGGAGCTAGGCAGAGTAAAAACTGACACTTTGTTCATGCACAACAAACCCGTATGCCACTTACAAGGCATTTGATGTCTTCTCTGTTTTCTGTCTGTTTGTCGGAAATGTTTTCATTAGAAATTCATGGCTTATGGAGAACCAGCTGAGCTCCAGTATCTGCAGCAGGTTGCAATCTGTTACCCAGTGTTGGGAAACTGGTCTCCGACATCAAAAGGACAAAATAATGGTCTTGTATGTGTTGCTTCTGAGAAAATACTTTGAGGCAGATTCTTAAAAAGCAGGATTTGCACCTGCTTGAGCTAATATGTTCTTTACTCTTTCCCTTTGCTTCCTTCTATGCCCCAAATCTACAGTCTTGCAGATCGGATTAAAATTATGTATTTTCACCAAACCGGTATGGTTTGTTTTAATCCATGTGTACTTTTTCAGAGTAGGATGAGGAGAAATGGTTTCAAACTAAAAGATTTAGACAAGATATGAGGAAAAAGTGTTTTTTGCTATGGATAGTGAGGCACTGGAACAAGTTGCACAGAGAGGTGATGGATGACCTTATCCCTGGAGACATCCAAGATCAGGCTGGATTAGGCTCTGAGCACCCTAATCTAGCTGTAGGTGTCCCTGTTCATTGTAAGGAGTTGGACTGGATGGCCTTTAAAGGTCCCTTCCAAGTCAAATGATTCTATGATTCCATGTTATCTGAGCCTGTTCCCGAGAATGATTAGTTTTCTTCATGAGAAGGAGACCCTAACATGATACTGATTTTGGCTGCTGAACTTAGAATTAAATGGAAACCTTAAATTTTTCACTACCTTTTACTTATTTTACATTTTAATTGCCTGCTGCTGGGTTTTGTATTTAAGTGTAGAAAAATCATAAAATATTTTTAAAAAATAGTCACAGCTGAACACTAATTATATTTTCTTCATTTCAAGTTTGAGACAAGAAATTCTTAGCTGCCATTTAACTTCCTTTCTTTAGTGTATCAAGGCTTCAGGTGGTTATGATGTCAAATTGTTGATGGCAAGTTGAATATAAGTCAGCAGTGTCCTCTGGCAGCCTCAGCAGTACCCTGGGGTGCACTAGTCCCAGCACTGCCAGTTAGGTGATGGAAGGGTTTGTCCTGCTATGCTCTGTGCTGTATGGCTTCACCTGAAGCACTGAATGCAGGTTTGGGCACCACGTTAAAATATTAACATATCAGAGAGTATCTAAAGAAGGGCTACAATGACATTGAGGGATCTAGAGAGGATTATGTATGAGAAGCAGCCAAGGTGCCTGGGTTTGTTCATCCCAGAGCAGAGGAGCTGAGGGGAGGCCTCATGATGGCTGCAGGTCCTCATGGGGAGCCCTTGGGAAGCTCTGTGCTCTGCTCTCTGTGACAGCAATAGGGCCCAAGGGAACGGTATGGAGTGGTGTGAGGGGATAAGCAGGTGGGGATTAGGGAAGAAAAGGGTTTGCACCAAGAGGGTCCATTTCAATCCCTTCCAGCCTGGCATAATACATAATTCTCTTTTTCATGTACACACTTAACTAGAAAGTCATAGGCAGTTCAGTTTCTGTATCTCTGATAAAATAGTACAGTATTTCTTGAAAGCAAATATGACATTAGAAGCTTCTTGTCTGTGTGAAAAACAGGCTTAGACATGTGTTGGTGATGGTTCTTTTTTCTTCTTATTGTTTTTTATTTTTTCCCCTATATTTTTAACTGATTGTAAGAATGAAGCTGATTGATCCTTTGGTCCAAACTGTCATTCTTAGTGTCTACAGTGAATATTGTATTCAGTACTGGATCAACAGTGAACTGTGTTTCGACAAATTTTACTAAACATTGCAGTATTTCACAATGACTATATGTAGGTTCACCCAAATGGGGTATATCTGTATGTATGTGTTGCTTTAAGTGTGCAACGTGATGAAAAAAAAAAAAAAGTGGAAATTAGCACAATGAAAAACTTTACCTATAATTGCAGGTGTTACATGCTGACAGTGTTCAAGCCAAAATATCCCATATCTTTGCAGCTGTTTGTCATTTCACAGCCAATTCAAATGGCTTAAAATTCATATAATCTCATGTATCCTCCCCTTAAACAGTGGAGTAATTAGATCTATTTCTGTTATCATGTTAGAAAGTTTTAATGTCCAAAGTAGCAAAACAGAATATTGAAAATACATCCAATTCATCACATAATGAGGGTTAGCTTTAAGTACTGAGAGTGGATAATGTGATCTAAGAAATTGTCGTGCAATTGAAAGTCAGATGACCTTTTTTATACCTCCAGTACCACTCAATTTTTCATGACATTAAAAATGCAATAGTTACAAATTACAGAAAAGCACTTTATCATCTATGATTTACTGGTGGTTTAATGTTTTGATCAAGTCTGTATAGTTGGTTCATAAACCATTTTGTTTGATTTTTGTTGTTTTGCAATAATTGACAGAGCTCCTTTGTTGTGCTAAATGGTTTGGCATTTTGAAACGCTTTCTTCCTGAAAGAAGTTCAGTAGAAACTGACTAATTTCAAATTCCCATGGTGTTTGTCTTTTAATAAATCTACTATTACAATACAGCTGAAACTGAATTTAAACACTTTTATTTATTTAATTTTTTTTTAAGTAATCTCATTCTGCAGGTATTTGTTGTGCTTGATGATGAATCCAATGTATGCAATCTAAGAAATGGGCCAAAACAGTGTTTATCTTCTAATTACTCCAGATTTGCAATCTTTTATACAACTACAGGATTGTTCATGTTGTAGAAATATTAAGCATTACATTTAACTCAAAGGAATTAGCCCATTACATGAATATTTTATCTATTTTGTCATTGTTGCTTATTTTTTCTCATACAGGTTTCTAAAAATTTCTACTTATAGATTTTCCTTCACTGGATAAAATAATATTTAATCACTTGGATGCATTGCTTGTCCATCATAACTATTTTCACAGTTTTGATACACATAATCTGTTTTCTCATTGGGATTATGGGCTATTTCTTCCAATACTTTAAGAAGTTGAATTTTCAAAAGATAAATTTCATGTTTTCTTCAAAGTGACTGTAGCTATATGTTTCTGGAAGAGTCACTGGAGTGTGTCTCAGCAAAGAATAGGAGTTGGGTGTTCTCTGCTTTGTTGCACTGTGCATGAGTGTGAAGTAAAAGAGACTGTAGAATAGCTGGGTCTTGATTTGGAGACAACTCAATAGAATAACTTAAGAGGTCTGATGATGGATTTGATACTGATGTCATAGATCACTTTTGAACACTTAATTTACCTAAAATTCTGTGAGTTCAGTAATGGATGTGGATGCAAGAAATGAATGATTACAATTAGCAGTCAACTGCTTTCCTGAAATCTTCCCTTGTCTTGGCTTTTCAGTTAACTCTTAAGAATCAGATGGAATGATGTGATGACACAGGTTTGGTAGTAGCTCTTGTTAAGTGTTTTGTATCCATGAGAGGGCACTGCAGCATGTATTACAGATGTTGAAATGAGTTGCATAAACAGGCTAATTGAAGAAACATACTTTTAGAAGTGTATCTTATTTCATTCCAAAACTGAGGTAAGCTACTTTTTACTTCTTTAGAGATGAACAAATGTAAGTATGCAGAGAGTTTTCAGCAATTTATTATAGGTACAAGTTGTGCATTAATAAAATGATAATTAGTGTAAGGATATAATTTTGAAATATTTCCTGGTTTGTGTTGCTGAACACTGAAATTTTTTAAGCACATATGTTTAACTGGTTTATCTTAAAATGTCAAGATCAGGGAGGAGTTTACATTTACTGGAAAGAAAGTGATGAAAAGAAAACATTAAATCCCCCTTTGTCTTACAAGTTTAGTTGTCAAGATAAAATAGTGATTTTTATCTTTCCTAGTTCTCTCTAAAAACAGGTAAATAGTGTTAAAATGCAGAAAGTAAAAATCTACCACCACAACTTTAAATTATGGTAGCAGGTGCAGCCGTTTTTCTACATGGGCAAATTAAACCTAATAACATGCCCCTAAACCCCTGAGTGGCTGCTGAAAGAGCACCAAGTGCAAGCAATTTTCATACTGTGGGGCTTGAAAGAGTTTTGCTGAGAAGCAATTGAAGTTAGCACCATTTTTTTTCATGGTGATTTCCTGTATCGTGTCTCTAGAGAATAAGTTGAAGTGCTGAAGCTTAAAGGCTTCCATGTTTTTGAGAGCTGGGAGGCTATCTAGCATCAGAGTGTTATTTGTGCACCAACCCAACTGTTTCAATTACCAATTTATCGCTGGGGAACAGTAATGGATTTTTAAAGTTTAAAGATAGATTTGAGCTCTGGCTGTCAACAAGAAAATTCATGATCCCATTGGGAAGATAGTGTAGATGCTGACTTGTTACAGGATTTAACCCTACAGTTACAGAGTTGCATTTATTAGTATTTTTTTTTTTTTTTAATATGAATTCTGTTAGATCTGCAATTTTACTCATTCCGTTCTACACTGTGGGATGAAGATGAGATCTGTAGATTCATATTGGAAGTTATGCTATTTGTACTATTTTTTAATGTAATAATATGATCTTATCCATGCCATCAGTTCCCCAGCCCTTTTGCAGACTAAGGAAACTGTCACGAACGCACAAGAATCATTTTATCATCTCTCAAGAGGTGACATACAACATCTGCTTTTGTAGTGCACGGCATCACACTTTGCTCCTTTCCACAGTAGCATGTGCATAGCTAGTTTTCTGAATGTGCTTATTATGTTAATTTTGGCAGAGGAGGAAATATTTAAGGTAATTGTTTGAAAAATCTAAAGTATGTTACTGAATGTTTGTGCGGTAGGATATTATTTTGGTATTTCTTTTTGTAGACTAGCTGATTTTTTTTTAATTGCATTGAATGACATTGCATTCTTCTGGATCTGTTTTTCTGTCCCTAGTTTACACAAATTCACTGCCTGTTCTAAAGCCATCTGATACAAGCCAGTCAGAGAAGGGTTAGCATATTGTTTAGAAAACTGAAATCTTATGATTGCACATGGAGTGAACAGGGCAAGATCTGGATTTACACTTGGCATGATGTGCATCCTGTGGCTGGGTACTCCCAGTGGGGAAAGGGTTGTGAGACTGCTGCCAGGTTTACCCAGTGTGAGTGGCTGGGGACCACTGCAGGAGATGCTGGAGGAACCCAGCACAGATAATGCCTACCTCGCAGCTGGACATACTCAGGGTTTTGTGGAATTCCTTATTTTAAGTTTAAGCTTCATGTTAATTCTTTTCAGATTCTAGGTATAATTTAATGAGGGTTGGGGACGTGGGTTTTTGTTTATTTTCTGGTGTCTGATTCTTTACATTTTTTCCCTCCAGAGCCCCCAAGTACAATTTTTTTCTTTTCATTTCTGTGGACTGTTATTACATTAGGAATATGAGGAACTGGCTTGATGGAAGAATTGCATTTCAGAATTGCCTACCATATGTCTCTGTTGAGACAGTATACCCAAGAGGTTTTTTGTTAGAGCTACTACAGAGATGTTTAAATCATAGGAGAATGATGTCAGGATTGCTGATGAATTTCAGTGACAACTTCAGCAAATCGGATGTGTCAGTGAGAACTTAAGCAAATCAGACAGGACATTTTCAGCTGTCCTTTTAAATTTGATCTCTTATTCTTTGTGGGTTTTGGACATGCAAAGTACTCTCTTAAAGGGAAAAAATGATATGATCACTGTTTCACAATTTGTTACCTTTATTTTGGAAGACTTTTTATCGCAACATATTTAGTGAAAATAGATTAGAACAGTTTAGAAAGCTATCAATTCTAGTATGTCAGTAATTAGTTGCAGTGATGTGGGAAGAATTGTTCAATATGTCTGTAAGACTCATGGTGGATCACTATGCCTAATGTGTCATCCAGGAAGAACAGTTTGTGTGTAGAGCCATGTGGCTTAGCAGTTTTTGCCAGAGAGGAACTAGAGAGGTGAAGGATGTTTTGTGTGTTTGTTTTAAGCATGAAGGGATTTAATGTCACAACTGTTTTATTCTACTTAAAAGAAAACAGAGTGAGTGCCTCTGATAGGAAAGTGGGAATTTATGGTATGGTGTTGAAACCAAGATCGTGACTAGCAGCGCTTCACACCATGTCTGTGGAAGCAGTTATATTTTCAGAAAGGATGTTATGCAGAAGGTCACATCTCTGCCTTCCATCAAGATTCTTGTGCAATGCGGAAAGTCATCTATATTTTTAAAATTACTGTAAACTGTTGACTGTAACTAGAGTGTGGTGGGTGCTTTAAAAATTATTGCTTTATTTTCTCTTTTAGAAACAATTTAGTCCATTGTACTACTCAAATGTAAGGTAGTTTTCACCTCAACAATTAGAAGCATATATGTAAATACCTCATTATACTACACAACATTTTTATTTCATACAAGTAATGTTGTTTATCTCTCCTGGTCTGCTGGACATTTCTCTGCTTCACCTGACAATTAGGAGGTACTGTTAAAATAATTTCTTGGAACTGTATAATACCCTCTTAGCTGTGTGACATATCAAAACTATAATTGCTTCCAAATAAATGGCTTCCTAATGATTTGGGTGAAAAATAAAAAAAAACTCAAATCAAAATAACAAAAAACAAGTAGGGATAAATACTTTCTTGGTTAATCAAAGTTTTATCTCATTCAAGTTTGAGTTCTTGTACCCACGTCTAGACTGGAAAAGTAATTATGTATTTATGTATGTATGTATGTATTTATTTATTTATTTTCATTTTCCAGCAGAACGCCTTTGTTTTCGTGGGATTTGGGGGAGTTTTATAAATTCTTTGCATTTTACAAATAAAGCTGGGTTAATGTTTAAGACCTTTATTGCTGACTTCAAATTCCAACAAATTCTGGCCTGTATAGACAAACAGGTTTTAATTCAGTGGGTATATTTCTTGCTGTCAGAAGACTGTGAGGAGCTTTCCATCCCAAAGTCCAAATTCAGGAAATACTCTGCAACTGTAAGAGTTTAGGCTTGCTCACTTACAAGAGAAAGGACACATAATAGGTTTGATATTACTGCAGAGTCAAATGTGATATAGGAAGGCTTGTATTCACCCTTTCCTGTCCTATATGATTCTCATATTTTCTACTTCAGTATACACCAATATCTTGATGTGTGATAACAGTTTTACTTCTATGTAATATATGTAGATTCTATATTATGATAAGTCTTTCAGAGTACCTTCAGCAGAACCACAAGTTGCATAGAGTAAAACAGTTTTTCTGAGATAACCATTTAATTAAGTTTAGGGATTACTTAGTACAAAGCATATTTTTTATGCTTGGTTGTTGTTGTTGTCTTTTTAATTAATTAATTTCAATGCCTTTGCACTAACATTTTCCAAGTAGAATAAACTATGAAGTATTTTTGTAACCAAATGTCAGCATAAACAAGAATTATTTAAAATTGAGCTGTATTTCTAGGAAGAAAATATTCATCTGTTTTAATCTAGTTATAAAGAAATCTACTCAGCAATGGGAAGAATGATACCTCAAGTGAGGGTATCTCAATTTTTACTTCTCTTACTTCTCTGGCTTGTGAAAAGGTACAGAATCAATACTAAATAAAAGTAAATGACAAATTCAAATATTTTTGTAATCTTTTACATCATTATTGCTTATTTAATGATTATAGTGTCAGACATCTGTGTTCTGGATGATCTTATGTCAGGAAAACTATAGGTCCATCTGTTCTTAAATTGCTCTGAGATTTTTCATTCTGTTATAGTTTTGGTGGTTATGTTTACTAACTATTCCATGAAGACCATCTGTAGAGTACCAAAAGATTGGTGTCTGGAGTAAGTGACAGGGTACACTGCCAATTTTCATGACTTTTAGTATATCATTGTTCATTTATAATGCTGAAATAATAGTTCAGTAAAGGTATAGGAATGCTTTCATGTAATGTATTAGGCCTTTTTACTTGCTTTAACAATTGATATTCATTGCATGTCTAGAAAACAGGGAATGCTTAGTATTTTTTTCCAGTTTAATAGTTACATGTAAGACTCTAGTTAGAAGTCTGCTTTTATATTAGTATTTGGCATGTAAGAGTGTAATAATCTTTTCACTTAACTATAATGCCAGAACTAATAATCAGTTTAAGTCAGATGTAAATTCTCTGGTCTAATTTTAGTTTTGGTACTAGTATGTCATTTTAACTCGAGGTATGCCTGTTCATAAACAACAATTAAAGCTTACTAACAGTGTAAAAATACAAGAAGTCAGTCAATAAGTTCTGAGAATTAATCATTATAGAACCATACCAGCTGATCTATTATAAAAATATTTCTGAAGTTATCACTTATTTGCACGAAATTTTTGAGGAGGAGCTAGCAATAAAGCAGAAAAAAATGGTGAGTTACTGTTGCTGCACTGGTTGTAGCTTCCTTTTACAAGAAGTCTTAGTGTAGATGTGAATACAGAGTCTCAGAGCCATGAGTTACTATGTGTTGTATGGGTAAGAAGCAAGTAGAGGACTCAATATTCACTGTCACAGAATGAAGTATTTGGCAGTACTTAAAGCTCTTATTGTCTTTAGGTCTTTGACATGCTGAAAAATAATTTAAAAAAACTGAAACATATTAGCTTGAAATATTCATAAAGGCCAGCTGCTAATTACTGGTACTTCACCCTCACATGGCATGTGTAGTGGAACTGTTGAATCACAGCCTGAACCACTGATTAGTCACCTGAGGTGAGCATTGAGTCAGTCATGGGGGCACAGGTGGAGGTAGTAATACCTGTGTGATTGGAAGGGGTGGAGCCTGGCTCCACCTCTCCCCAAGCCCCATTTAAGGGCTGACCACCACCAGGAAAGGATCTTTTCTTGGAGATCCCTTCTGTGTGGAGTATTCAGCGAGCCTTCCCCATCCAAAGGTGAGCCATCTTATTCTTTGTGCCATTTTGTATACCATCTGTACAAACTTAACTAAATATACCATCTCTTACTATTCTTAAAGAGTCATCTCAAAGATCTTTGACACTACAGCATGGCACCATCCAATACTACTGCTTAATTTCATGAGCCCATTTTCTCTTGCTTTTCTGCTGGGCCTTTACCTTACTCAGAGGTATAAACAGATAGGATAACAGCAATCATACTTTAAAATGAACTAAAACCCTTATTTTTTTGTCTTTTTACATCACAATACTTTGTAATGGACATGCTTAGACATTTTTGAAGTCCATGCTCAGTGAGACTATCCAGATCAAAACACATAGTTTTTACTTTTATCAGATTCTTGCACATACTGTAATATGTATATAGTTTTCCATATGGAAATCTACAGTAAAAATGAAGACATTCTGAATTACAGGTTCGTTAGCTTCTGAAAAACAGATCACAATTTACCGTGTTCAATTTGTGGTGTAAAAGTATTAATTGAATCTTTGATTTTTCAGCTATTATGACAACAAAGTTGTTCCAGTGTTAATTCAGACCTAGATCCAGCTTAAAAAATTGAAGATGTTAAAAAGAAGGCATAGTGGGCTTGACTGGGAACCAGATGGCCTTTTATTTGATTTTCCTAGGCTTTGGTACAGTTTGTGATTGCAGTTGATAAGGCAAGAGGTGATCTATGGCTGGATTTCCTTGAGGAACAGATAGAAGGCACCACTAGAAATCAGGATAGGCTTAAAGGAGAACGTTTACAGACTTTTACAGCACCTTGTACTGCATTTCTGTGTGGCTGTAGTGGTGGTCACAAGACCTTGAGGCTTTGACCGCTTCTTCCCCCCATGTTGTGAAGAAGCTGCAGGGAGCTACTGAGAGATGTGCTCCTCTGTGGGGAGCAGGTGACAGCTGTGGATGCTCCAGGCACATCTGTGTTTGTTACTGGCCTCTGTAAATTGCTCTCCTAGTTTAGATGTTTCTTTTGTTCACTCTTTCTTATTGACTGGTTTCAATCTCCCATGCCTTTAACAGGACACAAAGCTGCAATTTTCTTAAATAAGAGGTAGCAAAAGACAGAGGATACATCTTCTGGAAGTGCTAGCCTCTCCTTTGTTTCTCTTCACCGCTACCATGTCTTGTCAGCATGACTACTTGCATTTTATTTAAGTATGACAAATCTGCAGAAATCAGAAAAACAGGCAGTCTTAAAAATTTTATAATACAGTGCAAAATAGTTAATTCTTTGGATTTGTTTTTGAAAACTATTTTGCAAGGAAATCAATGTTTATGGTATTTCCCATGGGTTGTATTTCCCCTTTGGTAAGAAACATGAAAAATAAATGTAGTTAGTAGAATTAGAATGGTAAGAGAATAGGATAATAGGCTGCATTTCAGACCTGGCTATTCACATGTCCACAAGGTTATTCTTATTTGGAGTGTAAGGGTTAAAATTGTACTTTTCATAACCAGATATTTGATAGCAGCTTGAACAAGAGGAGCCAAAAACATGGATGATTGATTAAGTATCTGATCATGTTACATTTATTACAACTTTCCAAAAAATAAATTTAATGCTGGCAAGAGGTGCCAGGCTGACAGCTCTGGAATCTTATTTATCTACTGTAAGAGACAACTCTGACAAGCAGGAGTTTAAAATCTCTCTTACTGCCTGAAAACTCAGCTTAGTGATACTCAGAGCAGAGTATAAGGAAGAATTTTATCCTCAAACCACTATACATTTGGTTTCTCTGCTGAGGTTAGCAAGCTCTTGCCCTGTAAAATTTAGTCACAACCCCGTGAAAATGGTTGAAGCTGTGTAATGAAAGAGCTCTGGATTATTCTTGCTCACATGGCAACTGTGAATCACAGTAGGAGACCAACAAGGCAAGACCCTGGAGATCCTCTGCTTTCTCTATTTCTTGTGGAAGCAAATCATTCAGCTTCTGTTTTCCAGAAAGATTTCCCGTATAGAATCATAGACTGGCCTGGGTTGAAAAGGGCTTCAAAGGTCATCTAGCTTCAACACCCTTGCTGTGGGCAGGGCCTCCAGCCATGGGACCAGGCTGCCCAGAGCCACATCCAGCCTTGCCTTGAATGCCTCCAGCGATGGGGCATCCAGAACCTCTTTGGGTAACTTGTTCCAGTGTGTCACCATGTAGTTTCATTTGTCTTTCGAGAGGGGAGTGTGAATGGGAGGGAGTGAGGAGAGGAGTTGCTTGTGGTTTTCTTGGGCTTGCTGATACATCTGCTTTTGCAGCGCAGAGAGGAAGGCAGAATTATTCTCAGATCACTCACAGTGATTTTGCTGGATTTTCCTTGGTTTTAGAATAAATGTTTGTGTTCTTACATGTTGGTGTTAGAGCATGTGTGTAACCTTTTTTTAAGCAAGTATATTTGTTATATGCAATTTCTTTAATGATAGGAAAGTGCTTCTAATTTTACCAAAGAATCTTTGACTTACACTCTCTTCGAGTATTTTTTCTTTGGGTCTGTATTTCAACTCAAGCTCTTGAACTTCAGTTTTGCATACGCCTTTTTAGGTTGACTTTCATCCTGAATAGCACAACTCCCTCTATGATACACTGCAAATGTGGATTGCAAAGGTACAATCTTTGTCTTAGTTGGCTCCTGTCCCCTCAGCAGTACTGTAGATAAAGACTGTTTACGAAGAGATTGTCTTGACTTGATAGTGTCTGAGGAGCACATGGGATTTGCACTTCGATCAACCTGTGCTTGTGTGTAGCTTGCTGTGGTACTCCTGGAGCTGAGCAATGGCTTTGAATTTTTGATCTTTTCTAAACAGAATGGTATGGAAAAGTAAAGTGAGGAGATAATATTTCAGTTGTTGATTTGGTCTGAGCAGCATAAATTCTTCTGAAAGAAGTTCGGAAGTACCTTTAACATTGTATTTCTAACCATGAATGACTGAGATGTGAAGATAATATACACTTTATAAAGTCAGATAAAACTGAAATGTACTTAGTTTTGTGATAGAAGTAGAAGAAAGTGACAAAAAATATCTTTAGAACAGAATTGGATAATGCTTTGGAAAATACCTTAAAGTTTTCACTTTAAATCAGCAGATTTTGAATAGATGGCCACTGACAGATTATTTATTAGACCGATGTGTCTAATATTCAAAGAAAAGGTAGTATAGTTTAATTTTGCATTTTTTTAGATTGATTTAAATTGAATGCTACTTTTCATTGGCTTATTGCACAGCTAGCTTTACCAGCACAGTGGAAGTACTCACTGGTTATTTGTATTAAAAGCCTGTTTTTTGGGAGAGCAGAGAAGATCTCGCAGATTCAAATCAGAAATTAATTTTCTAATTTGGCTCCAATCAAGAAAAATGCTGGTGTGTGTGTCTAAATATTGCAGATCCATATTTGACAGCTCATTTGACCTAAAGCATCAGGGCAAAGCTTTGCCAGTAGTTAATATACTTAGTATTTCTGTGACCATGAAGCAACTTTCTATAAATATGTTACAGCAGTTGTACATGGTTGTCTGAAGTAGTCTGTCTATAAAGATTTATTTCCAAATGTCCTTTTACCCTTTTTTAACAAGCAGCTTTCAAAGGCTGTTTATGTTTTTGGCAGAACTGTGAGATTTCTCTCAAGGCTACTCACATTTCAGAGAACAGGTGACTCTCATACTTCATTGTTTATAAATTACGAGTAAACTACTTTGTCAGTCCAATGTATTTTTAGAGCAATCATAGCTGAGTGTATTGCTAACAATTTCCAGCTCCTATTTAACATACCTAGAAATTCTGGGTTTTGTTGTTTATTTGTTTTTAAGCTTGCAAGCCTCAATAGTAATCTTGGTATGATTAAAATGTTTTGTGCAGAAAAAAATTTCCTATATATACTTGAAATAATGATGACTGATTTTTCACTCCTTATTAAAGAAGAACAGTCAAAGATTGCTGACAAACGATACAGGCAGAAACACACAGGAAATCATTAACACATCTTACCATTCAAAGAGAACCATCTCCTCATCTCTTGGCTAATTGAACAGAGTAGCCACTGCAGAACTGATTATTTTAGATCTTTTGTTTTTGTTTTAAGTTCTGAGTTAGTTAGAGAGAACTTTTGGGAAGCAGCATAATGATCTGCACTGTTTTATGGCTCAGTGATGGAAAGAACTTGGCACATGGTACCCATAGCTTCTCTGCTGGAGTCATCTGCTTGTCTTTGTTGAAGTTGTGCCAGTGGATAATTTGGCCCCCTGGTATTCCAGGAAACAGAAAAATGGGTGCTGAAACCTGCTTGAATCACTAAGCTGTAACTAAATATCCCTTACTGTGGGCATGAAGAATGATTTCCTTTTTAAGGAATGATGTCTTGAGGTCCAAGGTCTGGCAGATAAGAAAAGATATGTCTTTTTATATTGATGTACCAATAAAAAATTATTTCATTTAAAAATAAAAGTTACTTGAGCACTGTGTCATTTCTATAGCTAAGTATTAGAAAACGAAATTGACATAATTAAATAGAAATAAAAGAGAAGGTGCCTACACTAAAGCAAAACAGCACTTCAGATAATCACCTGTGAAATTAGATGTTTGCTGTAGGCTTGTCCAGCTGCAGAATTTCTTGCTTTCTCCTTTAACTGTCCAGCAGTACTTTCATTTTCTTCCTTGTTCAGCCACTGACCTCTCTCATATGTGTTGGCTTGTCTCCATCTTGTGATTAATGGCACTGCTTTTGATTTAATCTGACAAGTCACACTCTACCCAGGCCAAGTGACAAGGCCTGTGGGGAAAATGCTGTCTCTCTGCATGGCAAGGGTGTCCCGGAGAAAGCCTTCTATCATCACTTCTTTCCAGGTTTTGGGAACCAGGTGGAGTTCCTTATCTCCTTTACCCTTTATTATGGCAGAAACGAGATCAAGATAGATGGGAGCAGACTAGTAGCCCTGGCATTTTCCTCTCTGGATTACAGCGAATCTTGTTTAGCAGATGTCTCTGCCTGAGAGGTTCTAATCAACTCTCAGGCTTGTTTTGTACCTCCTCTCCCTTTCTAAAGTTTCATGGGATGGGAGGCAGTGGGAACACAAATTGTGTCCGAGAGTGTCACAAGGGTACAGAGTACTCAGGCCACATGGTGGCATTCAAGAATATAACTTTAAAACAGAAACATGTATTGGTTCTGTATACTAGTTGTTGTGTGATTATGAAAGGGCAGAGTTGCAGAGATCCCCAAACTCTCAGGTTGTTCAGAAATGCTAGCTTCCCCTGTTTGAAGCTAGACTTTCTTATGAATGTAATAATTGTTATCCTGTTATTTATTCCATAGCCGAGATAACAGTACCTAAAGGAAAATGGCATGCTAGAAGCACTGCATTTTAAGATGACCATAAAGTGTATTATTGAAGCCTTCAGAAATCTGGAAGAAAAAAAGAAAATTATCTGTTGAGAATGTTTTTCTTTTCTAGACAAAATACCCAAAGTAGCCTCAGCTTTTTCACAATGTTACACTGTTGAGATACGTATCTCTGAGTGTCTCACAGATAAATGTCAATAAGCCTCTGAGTAGCCACCGACTATGCACATCATAATGGTTTGGGGATTTTAGAATTGCATTTGTCAATAGTACACAAACACGTAAGGTAGAGAGGAATAGTTCTCAGAGGCTTTGTGCAGAGAAACATGAATAAGCTATGTTAACATCATACAGTCTGAAAAGATAAGCCACAAAGATGGGAAAACTATTTTTCAAATGTCCCCAGATGCTCAAAATAAATAATTCAATTCATCAAACTGATTAATAGGTAACAAATCTCAGTGCTGGTAGACAAACCAAGCTGTCACCAAAGTCTGTTTAGAATTTTGTTTTTACACAAGTGAGATGGAGAGTTACTCATAGATAACTGTGTGAGAATGTTTAGAACAAATTTGTCAAGATTGATATTATGTCCCATCCCTCAAGCACACATGTGCCTGGTTCCTTCTAAGTATCAACCCTGGAAAATCCTGGTGAGGTATGTTTTCAAGTGCTTTGCCTTTGTCTCATTGAGATTATGTCTAATAATTGATTGGTGAGCAACTGTAAAACAAAGTGTGACTTTCTTTGGTATTATCATAAGCAAATCTTGCATTTCTTGTATTTGTGTTCTCTTATAGGATTATAGGGCAACTTAAATTATCTTGTTTCTAATTCATTGTTTTTTCTTTTTCTGTTGTTTGAATTTTTGTTACCAGTTAGGTCTGTCTTTTAGGCTGTCAGTTCCTTGAAGCATGCACCACCATATTTTCTGATGTGTGTACATATTTTTAGTGCAAAGGCACCTTGACCTAGCCATGATCTGTACTGTAGGTAGCTATTATGCAAATTTTAGCCTTTAATATCCTTGAAGAGTTGCTTTTCAGAAATATTGATTGGCAGCAGGTATCTGTGACATAGTGAGAAGAGGAAGAGAGCAACATTTGAGGTGTAACATTTGAGGTGTATCTTTGAAAGCAACCTTTTAAGTTTGGAATACATACAAACAAAAAATCCAACATATCACAGAAATTAAGCAATAAATGTATGCAGTGTTTCGGGCTTCTTGTCATCCTTGCCTTGCTGTCAGCTTGGTCATGGCTTGAGTTATCCTAAAAATTATGTGATTGCTGTTACAAGCCTTGTTTTAGCCTGTTGTATAGTTTAATTGTGAGTGGAAACAAAATGTCATTAATGATTTGGTAAAGAAATCTCAAAATATGGAGGGAAGGATCTACAAAGGCTGCTTCAAAAGCGTTACCTCCTACTTTATTATGCTGGCCCATAATGCCAGAGGGAGATGGTGGTGGTACGACAATAGAGGCTGAACCTTCCTGACGATATTTCATTACATTTTGTTGCTGTATGACTGATGGCAGCAGAGGGGCAGTCTGAGAAAATGGTGTCTAACATATAAGTGCAACTGAAGGAAAGGTGTGTCATTGAATTTCTCCGTGCAGAAAAATGGCACTCATGGGCATTCATCAATCCTTGCTGAACATTTATGGAGACTGGACAGTGAGGCAGCGGATGATGCATTTCAGCAGCAGTGACTGCAACAGTGAGTCACTTCTGCTGATGCAGTTTTTTATGTGAGTGACATGGAAGCTTTTGTTCATCACTGATGAAAATGCATAAGTAATGGTGGTGACTATGTTGAAAAGTGCTGTTTTGTAGCTGAGAACGTGCTTTGTCAAATAGTGTTATTGTGCTCTTCATTTCTGTGGTAGTTTCCACAGGAACTAATAGGAGGCATTACTTTTGGAGCAACCTACATAAGCTTCAAATTCTATAAAAATATCTTTTTCCACTTGCATCTACAAAGGTCATTTTGCCCTGGCTTGTGTTGAACTCTGTTACACCCATGCGCTAATTTCTTGCTCAATGTTTTTTCAACACTGAGATGGTGAACGAATAAGCTGTTAAAAAGAACAAAAGGTTTCTGAAAGCTTTCAAGGAGGTGAATCCAGACTGTGCTACTTTCCAGTTACTGCTTAGTTCAGCACTGCCTTTAACTTAGCCTCCAAGGATGTCCCTGAGACACAAATCAGCATCAAACTGAAAAGCAGCCTGTTCAGATTAACATGCAGTTTTGCACAGCTTCTGAACATTTATTTTCTTTTCAACTTAGTCTCCAAGTGAGGTAGTCCCTAAATTGGCATCCCACTTGCTGGCATGCTTAGGATACATCACTAATAGCATACAAACAATAGAAATGGTTCATTTCTCTTAAAGAAATATATATAAAAAAATCAACAAACAGGCTAAAAATGTTTAATGATGTTGATAGAAACTGTTTATGAGGAGCATGGAAATAAGTTCTTGTGAAATCATCACCTTTGGCTTTTACCTACTACACTAATTTCTTGCAAGTGCAGAGAATTTACATTTTCTTAAGGAATTGTTTATATTTTATGGAAACTAAAGGGTAGAAATGATCTGCTTGAAAGACATTTAGTGTGGAACCCCTGTGCAGTGCCATGAGATTGAGTTTCAGTTGGCCTCACACCTTTGATTTCTCTGAGACCTTAGTTCAACAGTAGAGGATAGACCTTTCAGAAAAATTACCTGCAGAATGTGTCCTGGTGGACATACCCCATGGACTGTCTTTCATTTTCTTTTCTAAATGTGCCTACTAGTTTAAGGTGAGGTTGTGCTGTACTGAGAGACCTGGTTTAGTGGGAAACATTGGTGATATCTGGACAGCTGGAGAGAGGTCTTTTCCAACTGTGGTGAATCTATAGTACTTTGTTTTGGTTTAACAAGATCAGGTCTTATTTTCCAGTTCTTTGCTGTTATGTGCTTCTACAGAAAACAGATTTTAAGACTGATGTCACCCATGCATCAGGTATGAAGAGGATAATCTGCCTCTGAAGGATGAAATGAGGAACCTCCTTCTCAAAGACATTTTTGCAGTCAAATATTGGAAGGACTATGTCCGCTAGAGATATGTTAAACACGTTTTGACATAGTGAGCTTTGAAAATAAAACTGTTCTGAAAGACAAAATATAAGAACATTCACTTAAACAGCTTAGAAGTAATCATTATTTGACCATGGTTAAAAAGAAATTCAAGTTTTTTTGTTTTTTTTTTTAATTTTCTATTTGCTATAGAGGACTTTGGAAAAGCATCTATACTAATTAGCACCTGAGAAAATCTTTTTTTTTCTTGCACATTTGTTCTTCATACAAGTGAATCTCAGCTCTTAAGAATATTACTGCTAAAACAATTATACATTTGCACATTTCTGTTTTGCACTTCTATATTATTTTTGATACCTTTTGGATACTAACTAACATTCTGAGAATTACAGAACTACAGGCTAATCTGTTCATCCTCCCACTGTGTCCCTCCATTAAACAGACTTCTTCAGTACTGTAAAATCCTTCTGTTTTTCATTTTGCTATTTTTAAAAGGTGATAATTTTCAATAGTTGCAACCTGCTTGCATCAGTTTTATAGAGTGGAACTGTCCTGTAGAGGTCCAAATATAAGTAGCATTCTATTACAGTTGCACAAGGAAGTCTACACATTAAGATATCAAATAATTCCATATGACCTTTGCAACCCCCAAATCTATTGTATTTATATGACTGTGTGTGTATCTGGTATCAAACTGAAGTCAGAATCAATCTTCTAAAATGTTTTAGTATCCTCTCCTTCATTTCAGTTTCTTTTCAGCAATATCTTTCATGCCTTTGAAAAATGGTTGTACAAAATCATAAGTTTCTGCAGCATTTTCCAAACATTTATCTTCTTTTTTTCCCCTCACTCTGCATTTTGACAGTTACTTTCCTTAATTATATGCTGTGACATTGAAGGTATTCTACTCCTTGCATTTCAAAACACAACAGAATTTGTCCTGGGTGCATACAGCTGTTTGCGCTTTTCTGAACTCCCTTACAATCCTTTCACACTGCTTTTTCCTGCTGTGTCCATTGCTGGCAATGAATTCAGTGCTGAGATAATCCAACTTCAATTACTAAAATGATTAATTTTATCTGGTATCCTATTTTTTTCAGTGTGTTTATTGCAAGAATGCCAGGAAACACATGTGACCGTACTGTGATTTATCCAAATAAAAAGAGTACATAAACATTTCTATTTGATGTATAAAATAGGAATTTAAAGGAGAAGATTCATTTTACCAAGTGAAAAAGATATTTATGCATGTTAGTTATTTTGTTATTCACCTTGTAAATGAACATAGGTATTTCTTTAGGACAGGAGACTAAGTATTCTTTTTCTCAGTGAAAATAAATGTGCAGGAAACCATAGTAAGCATATATACTCTTTCAACCGGTAATGTACTGCAGATCAGAGACTGTCATAACAAGAGATAGTTTGGGGTTGTTTAGAATGTGTCATAGATTTTTTCTCCTCTTGTTCTGTTCGTTGAACACCCATCATCTTTAAGCATGCGGAGCATTTGTAGGCCAGAATTTTCAGTTTAATTACACACTGCTAGAGTAACCATTTTCTTTCATTTAATTATGCTGCTTGCTGCCTTTGAGGCCATCAAATACTTGTGTAGGAAGTAGTGAACAGTCAGATTTCTAACACATTATGTTAGGAAGGGAAAGCTTTTCTCATGTAATATAATAAATAATATCCTGGTTGCTTGTAGTAGTGAGAGTGTTAAATATCCTAATCCTTTTGTAATTATAGATCTCTTCACAATACCTCTGTGATTTCTGGGACTATTTAGGAAAAGCGTAGAACATGCCTAGACATACAAGTAATCACACAATAGGATTTTCAGAAAAACTCAATCATCTAACTCTATCATTTTATCTTTTTTGTTTTCAAAATAATATTTCTTATAAACTTATATTATATATTATGTCCAATTAATAACTGACCATAAATTATCCTGATTGAAGTTGAGTAGGTATTCTGTACTGCAGAAGAAAATGAATACCCACTTCTATGATTTGAGACTAGCATCCTCAATAGTGGATCATCCTCTGTCTTGCATGTATAAAGATGTATTCAGCGACTTATGTAGGATAATATGATGTTCTATTTCACTAGTTCTATTTAATTTTTTGAAATACTTTACAAAAATTGAGAGATCTGTCCTATTTCTTAGGTATCCTAGTCAATAAACTTAATTGAACTTCAGACTGTTTTTTCCTAAGTTCACAATGATTTAGGCTCCCAAGTTACTTACATGGCACAGGAGATGAAATAGATATGCATTCAGATCTTTTTATTCAAAATTAAGTTTTAGTGGCAGCAACATTAAACAGTGTAATTAAAATTGTATGATAACTGTAATTGTTTTACAGTTGCTTCTGTCCTTCTGTTCCCATACTTGTGTGGATAGTTCTTAGTTTTGTTTCTGAAGATAATATTTTAAATGTGAGTAGCTAGTTTGATTTCTATTCAGCAATAAATAGTCTACTTTTAAAATTTTGCACTTGTATATGAGCCTTATCAGAAGCCACTGCATTTTTGACATCTGAATGAGGTAAAAAAAACCCAACACTTATTGAACAGATTGTCTTTGAGTAATCTTACCTTCAGTGTTGACTGCTGTGTAAACTTCTCAAAAATCATATCATGCTAAAAAAAGTACCACATATAAAAGACAAATAAATCTTGTTCTTGTTTGCACAGGTGACTGGATCCTCTGGATGTAGCTAATTTAGGCCTAACTTGCTTATGTGTGCATGAATGCTCTTGATGTGATAAAGGTGGAGTGCACTAATAGTTCCCAAAGAATGAGCATTCTGTGTTACGGTGTCACTGATGGTCACTGACTCTTTAAAAGAACTGAGAATACAATTTTTATTTCAGTTTGTTGTGAAGAGACAGGTATTACAGTGCACAGTACAGTATATAAAAAAACGAAATCAAAGGGAAGGGAATTTCAGAATTTATCTCCAAAAGGCTGACAATACTGTTTTGAGGACTGTTGGAGTGTGAATTTTCTGAGATTAGAGAAGACATCTCTAACTGAGGGATTAGAAGAAGAATGTAGAAACCAGACCTGCAGCTACAACCCACAGCAATTTTAATTTGAAAAACAAAAACTTCTTCATGCACACAAGGGTATACTTGACATAGAAATGAGGTGTACTAAGAATTATAGAGAAGGGAATCATTTGGAAATAGCCTGAGTAAATTTTTCTTATTATGTGTTTTTGTGAAGTGAACAAGAAAGCTGCAATTTTTAATAAATGCGAAGACTTTGAGAGAAGCAGTATTTAAACGGGATATGAACTGTTTTAATCCTCCATTTGTGTGGGTAACATCAGGTATTTGATCTTACCTTGGTGTTCAGCAGTCTAAAGACATAAAGATCAGGAGATAGTTTTCTCTGACAGCTATACCATGAACGCTTTTCTTCTCTCCCTCTGAGGCACTGCAGTCTCTGTGACTGGTCTTTCAAACTCAGTTTCCATAATTTCTCAGTGTGTTGCTGAAAGAAAATGTCAGCTACATTCTCTGCTGAGTTTTCTGACTGTCATCAAATATTAAGTTTTCAACAGTGTGTGAGGACACTACAGTTGAATTTCAGGAATAATCATTTCTATATAACATCCTTCGGCCTTAGTCAAGAAATCTCAAAATGTGGAAGGTCTCTTTTTCTTTCACTGGAATAAGAAATGACCAGGGCTTAATCTGATGTTTGAGCCAGTACATTAAGTGCTATATAGGTGCAGGGCACTATATTGTATTGTAAAAGCATGATGTTTTCAATCTACCTGTTTTAAAATTTTTGTTTATGGGTTATTCCACTTTTTTTTTTTTGAAATTAAGTTCATAATGTCGTACTTCAAACTTTGTTCAGTAGTGTAAAAGTTTGCTAAATAACAATAAACACCAAGCCATGCTGGAGTATTTTGACAAATTCGTTTATTTGCGGATGTGTAAGATCATAACAAAACTTGTCATCAATTCAAACCAACATCTTTGTCATGGTATGGCGAGGTTCAGCCTAGTTCTGTGACGGGATGAAGGGACCCACAAACCCATGCCTTGGGAAGGGGGAGGGGTTGGAAGGGAAAATGTAGGGAAGCGGGCCTAGATGAGTAAAACAGAAGCAACAAGCTAAGGGATAAACTTAATTTACTAAGTATATTGGAATGTGAGGTACTGCAATATAATACAGTATTATTGCAACTGAAGCTAATAAATCAAATGAAATGAGAGTTTCTGAAACCAGAGTTCTTGCTCTAATGCTGTAGGTGAGATGGCCAGGGAGCACACAGAGTAAAGTGGGCAAAGAGAGACAGTCTCGTGAATCCCAGTAAGTTTTATCTTTCCACCGACCGGAAAACAGAAACTGAGATCTTGTGAGTGTTGTAGCTCACTCTTCTCTTCTGAGACCAGGTACCTGGAACTATCGACAATCCACAGAACTGCAGCATTGACTCTGTAACTCCCAGTGATTTTACGATTTGGATACCAACAGCAAACAACAAAACCCTGACGATCTTAAGTATATTTCAGATAGTCAAGCCAAACCCACTTCATTTGTTGCCTAAATAAACAGAAATGCGTGCTGTGCAGAAAAAAAACCTAGTTGAGCCCTCACCTCGTTATACAGTGGGTTTCTTCTCTTCAGATACATCAAGATTCAATGGCATATTTTCACTGTTTCCCCTCCAAGTCTGTGGAAAATTAACTTTTCAGTTAGATTCCAAGTTATGTACTAATCTCTTCTTCTGAAACTACATGGGTTTTTTTTTGGTGTTTTTAAATTTATTATTATTATTATTTTAATTCACGTTTAAATATTTTTCTTCTCAAGAGAACAAGTGAAAATGATTCTTTAGTCCAGTGGTGAGCTCATATCAAAGTTCTCATCACTATACAGCTTAACCTTTTTAACAAGGTTATTTCAGTGTTTTGGTCTGTGTGGAGATCCTCTTTCACAGCACATTGCAGTTCTGTGGTCATGGAACTCTTTTGTCAATCTAGGTTAACTGACTAGATCAGGATTTGTTTGAAATGAAGTTTCTGACATTTCCAAACAGTGCCATGTTTCTTCAGAGATACATCTGAGTATCAGACATCAGGTATGGTCATTACTTCTCTTCCCCTATTTTAAGATGATTGAAAGCTGAGACTCCTTGAGAAGTCAGTGTCAGAACATTGGAATGTTGTGTTTTGCATTAAATGAACCCTTTACACAGTTATTCATTTTTACCTTTGCATTCATTATTTAACAAATGCTACTCTGATATAAATTATTCATTAAAGGAAAATCATCCATCTGGAAAAGAAAGTGCCACATCTTTCCAAAAAACAGTTTTTTTCTAACTGATGTTTGTTGGGCATTCAGAAGATGAAGTACCCCCAGATCACTAATGGTTCTTGAAAACTTGAAATCTTGAAATCTGTCATGCTTGATCTATCTTGAAATGCTTCCTGCTGTTGGCATATGTACTACTTCAAGATTAGTTGGTTCAACTCAAACCATTTTTCATTCTCTAAGCAAAATATGAATGAGAACCTTTCATCATGTTTACTAAAGTTCTGTTCATTTGAAGTCTCTTCTTCTTAAGATTTGGCAGATTTCCAGACAGGGCTACAGACTGTAACACAATGTTTGCCCTTCAGGGTAAATCTTTCAACTGCCTGTAATACAGTGCTTTTCATTTTCAAATCCTTAAGTAAACATCTGATTGAGCCTAAATCATGATTATCGTTCTGTACCAAAGGTATCAGAAAAGTTCAGGCAACTTGTGACATTCACTGGATAGCTCTTCAGTCTGCCAAAAATAACAGATTGAGAAGTGCATCTTACCTTTTCCACCCAATACGCTCTGATATGTTTGTGTACTGCGTGATTCTTAGTTGTGCTGAGATACTTCTGCAGGCATGCTACTTACTCATCATTTCACTGTCTCTGCAAGTACGCCTTCTGAGTGCGGGATATTCACAGTTCAGACAAGATTTACTGGAGATAATTGGCTCCTGGTTTTTTTTTGTTTGTTTGTTTTAATTATTTTATTTTATTTTATTATTTTCCACATATATAATTAAAATGCATAGTTATACTGGAAGACTTTAAAGTCCTCTGAAAAACCAAATTACATATTTATGGTGAAACTTTAATTTAAAAGAGATTTCATTAGCATACAAGGCTTGCTTATATGTGTAAGGAGAAAGAAAACACAGTCTGGTCTTGTAAAGCCTTAAAGATTTGAAAACCAGCTTTGGTAGTGCTAGGAATTCTGTAACTATGACTAAGCAGACAGAAAATGGTATTAGCTGTCCCATACTATTGCTCAGCAGAGCTAAAATAAACTGTCTTATTATGTGACCTATAAGTGGTATTAGGTATTATTACCTTCTTGTTAGACACTTGAGCCCTAGACCTTTACTAAAGATTGTTAACATAAGTTACTGAATGCCACTCATTTTATTTTAAAGTATTGACAGGATGGCATTTATGTCCCTAAACATAAAAGGATGGAATGAGATAAATTTTGAAATGACTATCTAAATAAGTATGATAAATATAAAACAATTTTGTATGCTCTTCCTTGCCGTGAGTCTTTTTGTATGCTAACACGTCTGCCATTACTTTAACAGCTTCTACCACAGTAAATTGGACAGAAAAATATATTAAAAGAGTAATTCACTGTACAAAAACACATCTTTTGAGACACATTAGGTACAACCTATGAATATGATCTTTGCTTTCATAATGCATTTGCTACTTCATGGATGTTAAGGTTATAAGGATTCTAAATGGGAACGGAACATTTTTGATTATGAGCATCATCAGTCTTAATGAAGTGCTGTAGGTGTGACTTGGGCTTAGTGATGCAGCTTGTGTTTTTGATTTCCTTGTATCGATAGCTATTTCGTTTTCTGGATTTCTTCTTTGTCCTTCACTCTACTGTTCATGTGAATGTGGTGACCACCCATTAGCTACTTCATTCCCATAAAACCTTTTTAATTACAAGTTTGGAAAGGCATATGTAAATGAGAAAGAATCTTAGAAATCAGGAAACATAAAACGGAGGTCTGTTTAATATTTTCATTGATGTAGAAAATTCATGTAGCTTGAAAAAAACAACCACTTGTGTCCATGGCCTTTTTGTATTTAGTCAGATAAATCCAAAACAAATTGTATGTCCTGTTTATCGACTGTTTAAGGCATCAAAGAATTTGAGATCACCCATTTAATAACACTTAGT
This sequence comes from Odontophorus gujanensis, assembly GCA_013399175.1. Lineage (NCBI taxonomy): Eukaryota > Metazoa > Chordata > Aves > Galliformes > Odontophoridae > Odontophorus > Odontophorus gujanensis. The sequence continues at coordinate 33,663 of VXAB01004145.1, read as the reverse complement.
ACTAGTCTGGTCAATTTATAACACCATTCTTCACTGGTGTTTAACTGCAACTATTGTTTCTGGTACCATTTCTGATAGGGGAACTGGGATTAAACGTTCACTTTACCAGCGGAAATCGGTACTACGTATCTAAAATCTGTATGTGATTAACAGTTGATTCAGTGTCTAGTCTCAAATAAATTATTGACTATAATTAGTGATACAACGATAGGTTATGAAATATATGTTATTAAATTTAACAACAGATTTTAGTTTGTTGCTGAATCAACAGCTTTCTCTTATCATTATTTTTTTCCTTAATAACAGCTTCTAAAAATGTATTACTTTAAAATTTAGTTTACTACTTCGTCAAAGTTTCCCACCAAACCTTAATAAATTAGACTATTTTGTGACTGTACAACTTGGTGAAGTCTCTTAGCCTATCTTTTCTACAGCTACTATGAAAGTACTTGATCAATCAAAAGATTGGTGTCCTTGGGTACAATATGTCGTGAATTGTGTTTCAGTATTAATGTGCACCGTTTCTGTGGTTGGAACATCTGCTGTTTGTTTTGAAAGGTGTAGAAATATTCACTCTGTGGTAACTGCATAATAAAGCTATTGAGCTTCAGGTAATTGCCTGTGCTAAAATCTAAACTTCTTCTGCAGAGGGCCAAATCCTCCCAGAAATTCTTGGTCCACCTTTCTGATTAATTAAATCTGTTTAACTTTACCAGTAGTATACTGCATGTAGGTAACTGCTGCTCGTTCATAATTGTTTGATACTTTTTATATGCCTTGTTAGTTACTGTCTGCTACAAAAATGAAACCTAAATGTGTATGTGTTTTCTGGAAAGGGTCAGTACTCCCATACATATGCCCTTGTGAGTAAAATAGTTATTTGATCTTCAGCTCTTTTCGTACATGAATCTTGCACACAGAGATGTTGATTCTCTAATATGATATTTATTCGTAGAATCACAGAATTATAAAATGGCTTAGATTGGAAAGAATCTTAAGCATCATTGAGTTTAACACTAGATCAGTCTGTCGAGAGTCCCATCCAAACTGGGCTTGAGTGTTTACTGTTCATACAAGTTCAGTAATTGTTTGTTTGTTTGTTTTTTAATGAAAAGTATTAGATTAGGTTTTATTAGTAAGCCATTTGATTTACTTTTACTTGAATAAAAAACTATTTTATGGCACCTGAAATATTTTTGGAACATCAAATGATTTAAAATCAGTGATAAAATTAGTATTAGTAATGTTCTAGTCATCCTAAACATTTTAAGGAATAACAAGCAACATTATGACTGATTCTGACTGAAGAATATAATGAACCCCTGTGGAGCAGATTCAGTTCAACAGATTGATTCTGGTGAAGGGTTTATTAATGTTTTACTAAATGGTCTGCTCTGACAATGATTGTATTAAATGTATTGTATTAAAAGAAAGTTTTCAAGACCAGAGTTGGTTTTAAGAAGATCTTGGTGTTAATTCCTGCTTTTCAAAAGGGAGAATGGCAGAGCAGAGCAATCTGTAGAGAAGAATGAATTTTCATTAGAAAAAAAAGTGAGCATTGTTAGAAAGGAACTCCTTGTAACCCATAGCAGTATTACTCATACATTCATTCACTAGAACATTGAATTGAGTGTTTTCATTGCTGATTATTCCCTGGGGTATCTAACCGAATTTTCTGTTTTCATAAGGATTGCCCATTCCCGTATGCTGCAACACTTTCATTTGCTGATGTTGACTCACTGACCCTGCCACAGATTTCCCCCATTATACCTGCCAGGGCTGATAATTATTTTAGCAATAAGTGCTAGGTCAATAATGTTTAGTCACTCAGGCCTCCTCTCTCATTATTTTTCTCCCCTGGTGGCAACTGATCTGAAAACTATTACCTGAGGCTTAAAGATATGAAAATTCATTCAGATCACAGTTATCTTTCCTGCTCTCTTCCATGACTAATAGTATGGTGAGTTGCACTGAGGTTTGCAAGAGCAGTTGGTATAAATTTCTTGCCCACTTGCAGTCTGCTTTGAATCCAGCTTCTTATCCCAGCTGCACAAGGCAAACAGAAAAATTGAGTGGGATGCTAATACCTTTACACCTGAATATCAGGATTAGTAGATTACTCACTTACCTTATTTTAAAGAACCTGCTGCCAGAACTGCTCACCTGTTTTTTTGTCTTTTCTCAGCTCTCAGCAGGAGGCTGCCCACAGCTGAGCCCAGGAACCCTGGCATGCAGAGGATATTCCCAATTGGTGATTATTACTGTCACAGTCATTAGGGGCTATATCTATGAACTATGTTAGTCTTTGCCTCAAGAAGCTTATGTAAAAGTGGTGAAGTTGTCTTAGCAAAGCTCATAATATTAAGTGAAAGCTCAAACGATACGGGGAAAAACAGGTTGCTCAATATCTGCACTGTCAGTCCTTAGTATACTGAATAGGTTGTTTTATAACTGCAATTCAGAGTCAAGTAATCTGATCAGTTAAGCATTCCAGACACTGAACAGTATGTAACTAACAATCAGTCGCTTAGAAAAGGGACATTTTCCTATGTAGTTTTATGGTGTAGAATTTAAGACTGAAGCCCTTCAGTCTACCTTTCTCTAATGTAGGCTACACTGATAGTTGGTCTCTCCTCAGGTATTAGTGTTGGGAGCACTGGTATTGATGCTGGATTTACATCACTATTTTAACAAAAAGTGGTAGATTCAACAAATAATGCACAGGACAGATAATAGGAAGCTGTTACGTCAGTTTTGCCTTGCAATGACTAATTCTTAGTGACAGTTCTGGTAGTTTTTGGTTTAAGAAAAAAATGTCAGAAGATGAATGAAAGTTTCAGTTTAAAAAAAGGTATGCAGTTCTGAGAGTAAACATTTTTTCTGTAGCCAATTTTAAATTTTGATAGAATTTCCTAGAGTCCCTTAGGGTGACAGAAATGAGCACTTGCTTGTGAAAAAATACCTAAAGTTGTACTTTGAAGTAAACCACTTCAACTTGTGCTTACTAAGGACTAGCTCACTGCTGAGTGTTGTGTCAGGGATGTGTAACAGCATTCTCCTAGCTAGATAAACAGCGAAGAAATCTTTGAGCTCTGTTCTCCTTTGGAAGGTGTAGCCCTGATTAGTGCAATCAGCAATGTTAAAGACATCATTCACCTCTTCTATGACATAGTGTTGAAAGAAAATCGAATTAATAAGCTCATCCATTGGCTATGGAAGGAACCCATGGTTACAGTCAAGTATGCAGGCATTTTAGGTGTCTAAAATTAATGAAACCAATGCAAAAGCTATAGAAAGAGAAAACAGCATTCTGTATTGCCATTTATCAAGACAGCCTTAAATTAGGGAGGAAGTAGGAGCTTAAGTATGAAGTTGAACAGCTCCAATCACATATGGCTCTTTTGACTCAGACATCCATATTTTGTAGTATCAGTATAAACTCTTCTGCTTGACTTTGTAGTTAGGAGAAAAAAAAGGTTTCTTTTGTCAGAAAAAATGAGTGACAGAAATGTTACTTGTCAGACGCTAGTTGCCTGTGGCAGGTGAGTCATATTCTGTTATAACTTAGCTGGGACTGCGGTAAATAAAGACGTGAAACATTCTGTGTGTTTGAAAAAGACAAAACTATTTCCTTTAAACAGGTACACTGACATGAAGTTTTTGGAGGTGTGTGTTCTATATTTAACACTGCTCTCCATGTTTGGCTAAGCCTTTGTATGAGGTGTCAAATGTTCCCTGGAAATACCTGTTTTACAGTTATTGGTATATTACTGAAAACTATGATATCGTGAACCCTAGGCTGCTTGAATATCTGTACATGTTGTTGCATTTTAAATGCTTTCTTCATGAGCAAAGTTAAGCTTGTGTCTATATGCCTTTACCATTTCAAATAACCCTAATTTTCCTGCTTTTCTCTTGGTACTGTTCTCAGTCTTGCTGTAGTCTTCTTCTGCTCTATTGTTTTGTCTTTCTCAGGCTGAGCTGTCTCACACAGAATTTACTTTTTATGTATTGCTCTGTCAGCATCTCTGATTCTTTCAAAAATCTTTAAACACATGACTGTACTGTTTTAATGTATTTTCCCAGGCCAAATATCTTTAGGTTGTTAACCTCTTTAGTCCTTCAACCTGTAGAACTTCAAAAATGTTGTATATGAGCACCAAAAATGTTTTCTTCCGGTTAGTGTGGAATGCATAATAATGCAAGCTTTATTGTTCAAGCAGTGCAAACTAGAAACTATAATAATGGATTGGCCTTTTCCCCAGAGACTTCTCTTTTGTTAGTGTAAAAACATTCCACTTTTATTATCTGATCAGTCTTTCTAAGCATCTGCGGAAGTGAAATGTTCTGTATTTTCTCAATGTCAGTGTTGCCATTGTAATATGAAATCTAGAGAAATTAACCTTTTCTAGGTTCATAAATAGAAAACTGTCAGCTCTGTTATGAATATGAGGTTTAGTTTTTGGACTAAGTTGTGCCAACACCTGTTGCAGGTTGAAAGCTGTATAATAAGAATGGAACTTTCACACTAAAATTAAGATAGGAAATAATTTTTATAATAGTTTCACTATATTGCTCATGAGAAGTTTTGCTGATTCCCTTTGATACATAGGACCAATGATTTAGTATAATTCTGTCTACAAAGGTGAAATTTGTTCTCTGTAAAAAGCTAAATATTTATCCTTGGTTACTTATCCATTCACTTGATACAAGTATACCTTTTGGGAGAAAAAAATATTTTTCCTTCTTCTATGTAAAATTTACCATTTTAATATCACTTTTTACAGCACTACATTAATTTGAATATCTGTGACCAAAATAAAAGTTCACTTTCATTTTCATATGGGTTGATAGAAATTACAGTATTTTTCATTATTTATATGAGGAATTTGAGCATGTTGTGCTGTCGTCATCCTTTGTCTGTAGTTTGTTAGTAGAAATCCATCTGAGCTTTATCTCTCTTGCAAAATGTTTTGCAGGCTGGTTTGGCCCAGTTCTGTGACTAATGGGGCAGGGGGACCCACAGACCCGTGCCCTGGGAAGGAGAAAAGGGGAAAAAGCCAGGGAGGTGCGCCTAAAAACAGAATAGCAGCAACAATCTGAGGAGGAACGCTAATTTACTAAATAAGATATCGGAATGCAAAATAATACAATATAACACAATATAATCAGAATTGAAGCTAATAAATCAAATAAAATGAAAGAGAGTGTCTGAAACTGAAGGCCTTACTCTAAAGATGAAGTAGGTACAGCTGTGAAGCTCCCACTGCAGCTGAACAGAAAAAACAAACAACAAAAAACAGTCTTTGGACTTGCATGCCGTTTTGTCTTTCCCTCTGAGTGGAAAATGGGAACACAAAGTCCTCTAGGGCATGTAGTTCCTCTTTTCTGAGAACCAGGTACCCAGAAATTTGTCAGTTCATGGAACAAGAGCATTAACTCTTTAACTCCCAGTGCACTACATTATGTTATGATGTGGAATAACAATAAAAAAATCATAAAACCATGACACCTCTACCACTGTAGTACCAACATCTGCCCCTGACGTTGTGGACCAACATAGTAAAATAGGAGGCATTAATTTTGAATCAGTCCTCATATATATACTATATGCATTTAATTTTTAAAAATAATAGCAATTCCAGAAGCACATTTCTAGAGATATCTGGTATAAATAAATGAACATCTTTAGGACTGAAATAAATGATTGTTTGGTTTTAGGTTTCTCGGTTGTATGATGTGCTACATGTCAAGTCGTATATTCTTTTATTGACTTTATCATCAGCAAGGTTTTATAGCACTTACAGTGATGGCATTAAGTGGCTTTCAGCAAAATAAAATGACAAGTAGATTGTAGAAGGATTAAGGTAACCTGAAATGCTTTGATTGTACCGTTCTTGCTATAGTGTTGTTGGAATCTCGATAATCTATTCAACAAAGCAGAAAATGCATTGATTTTACATCAGACAAAACCAGATTCAAGACAATCAATTTAACACTTGTTTTTGTAGTAAACAAATTACTTTTGTAAATGTCCCATGAATATGGTGTATACACCCAATTTTTTATTTAGCTGTGGATTTTATGTTAGTTTATATCAAAGATGCATATAACATGAGAACATGCTTGTAGTAGAGCCCTGAGGAAGTTTAACTGCTCTTGATGTTCTCTGCTCCATTCCTACAGTACTCATAGCATTTTGTGATTATGATAATACATTGTTTTATTTTATTTTTAACTGTATTATTTTTAACTTTATCCTGGGTTGTATCAGGAGAGGTGTGACCAGCGGGTTGAGGGAGAGAATTCTGTCCCTCTACTCTGCTCTCATGAGACCTCTGGTGTATTGTGTCCAGTTCTGGAGTCCCCAGAACAAGAAGAACATGGAGTTGTTGGTGCAGGCCCAGAGGAGGGCAATGAAGATGACCAGAGGCCTGGAGCACCTCCCTTATCAGGACAGGCTGAGTGAGCTGGGGCACTTCAGTTTGGAGAAGTCTCTGAGGAGACCTTATAGCAGCCTTCCAGTACCTGAAGAGGGCCTACAGAAAAGCTGGGGGGAGACTTTTTATAAGAGCAGGTAGCGATAGGACAAGGGGAAATAGATTTAATTTGGAAGAGGGTAGATTTATACTAGATATCAGGAAGAAATTCTTTACTGAGAGGTTGGTGAGACACTGGAACGGGTTGCCCAGCAGGATTGTGAATCCTAGAATTCTATCTAGAAGCATTCCACCTAGAATTCCTACCAAGAAGCATTCAGAGCCAGGCTAGATAGGACCTTGAGCAGCCTGGTCTAGCGGGAGGTGTCCCTGCCCGTAGCAGGGGATTGGAACTAGGTGATCTTAAAGGTCCCTTCCAACCTAAACCATTTTATGATTCTATAAACTGTTTGAAAACTGAAATACTTGAAAAGGTGAATCATGCCGGCTGTATGAATAAATAATTTTTAATTTTATCAGACCTTTAAAAATATGATTTCTATAACTTTTTTTTTTTTTTCAGTCTTCCATGAGTACTGAATGTAATGTATTTGGAAATGTAATCTGCGTATTGCTTTTACATTATGGCTTGTGCCATCTTTGGCATGTTATTTTTCAGTGACTTGACAGATAAATAATGTCATGAAGCTGTAGCAGGGGAGATTCAGGCTGGATATCAGGAAAAATTTCTTCACCAGAGGGTGCTGGAACTCTCATGGTCCAAACTCTCCAGGGCAGTGGTTACGTCATCATGCTGCGATAGTTCAAGTTTTTGTACAGTGGTCTCAGACAAGTTGTCTGATTTTTGTGTGGTCCTATGGAAATCCACGAGTTGGTCTTGATGTTCCTTATGTGTCCATTCCAACTCAGGATATTCCATGAAGCAATCGTGTCACATGCATGCAAGTATTTATAATTCTGTTTAATAAATTCTAGTTAATTATTATATTTTAAAAGAAGCTGAAATAAAAGTGACCCATTGTTCTTATTTTCTGAGCTAGCAGAAAAAGAAAAGGTATTTCTCATGTCATGAGAAAGGGCTACCTAAAATAAAATTTTGTGGTCCTCTCAAAGCTCCACAATGAGGAATGATATGATGTGTTATACAATGATTTCCTCTTTTTTCTTTTGTTGCTCCAGAGACCACACCTCTGATCAAGGGAGGGCAACCTTCATGGAAGAAGTTGAGGGCAACATGTTTTGTAACTCTTCATAGATGGGGAGGAGATAATCTTTCTTCTAGCAGTAATGTGAATTTATTTCTATATTTTCTTTTCTTTTACTACAGACATCTAGTATGTGATGTTACATTCCAGACCAAATAAGTAATCTGATCTGAAACACTTCTTAAAATTTAGTTTGGTAAATTCTTTATATACTTAAAAACAGAATAGAGGGTGTTTTATTTTGTTTTTTTTTTTCCCCCAATTTCAATAATTATAATTGTAATAGTGTAT